>CAJUYI010006446.1:0-13724 GCA_910591695.1 Galerucella pusilla
GTTTACGGACAAAAATGATTGAAAAATAAACAAATAAATTAAATTGTCCACGACTATTTGATAATTTTAACATTTTACGTGTGGTTCTTCAAGTATAATGACGTACATTATATTAAAGATTATTCATACAAACGACACAATAATATATTTTTTAATTTAATTGTAAATCTACAACCTACTCAATAAGTATCCAGTAATAAGTAGATGATGTGGTTTCTTGCTAAATGACTTGAGGCGGGCACCATCCACTGATGGGTCTCCGTTGATCACCCTATGAGGTCTTCTGGCCAGCGTCTTTTCAATCTTCTCTGTTCCATTGGATAAAGTATAAAGTATAAAGGTTGGATATTAGTGGATTTTGATGGTTTTCATTGCTTTTGGATGTCTAAAAATGCTGAAGCACATGATTGTTTTTGTTCTATTGCTTGCTTGATATTGTTCACTAATCTATGACACTGTTGGATTGTCGAATGTTGTTCTCTGAATCCAAATTGGTGTATTGGAATCAGTTCTTCTTTAGGTATGATTTCGCTAGTTCTATGTAGAAGGATTCTTTCGAAGAGTTTAGATAGTTGTGGTAGTAGGCTAATTGGTCTGTATGAGCTGTGCTCATGGTGAGTTTTTCCTGGCTTCGCTAACATAATTATCTGTGCATACTTCCATTGTATTGGGTAATGATTAATTTGTAGTATTCTATTGAATATTGTGGTGGTTAGTACGATGGCTTTCCTTGGAAGATGTTTTAATACTTTCCCGGTTATTAGATCATATCCTGGAGCTTTATGTGGATTTAACAACTGGATTTCTCTGTACACTTCTGCTGGGGTAATTGCGCTTAGGGGAGGTGAAGGTTGGTTGGCAGATTCTAAGTAGGTTTCTACCTGGACATCTATTATTGGATTATTTGATGGAAGTGGGGTGAAAACTTTAGCTAAGTGTTCTGCAAATGTGTTGCTTTTTTCATCATTTGTGCGAGCCCAATGCAGTGGGTCTTTTGAATTTTTTGGTGGCTTTCCATAGTGTATTATCTTGTGGTGATAAGTTGGAGATGTAGTAATTAAAAGTATCGTTTCTGTTTTGACTTAGGGCGCTAAACAATAATATTGAATGAAAATTTTCATCGCGATACGGATTCGAGCCCATGCCTGAAACTCCGCGCTTTACCAAGTCAGAGACGTAAGCCATCAGGCTATGATAGTATCAAGATGTTGTATATAGGAGTAGATCGTTTTATCAGTTTTCTGTCTAGTGTGTATGATGTATGTCAAAAGCAAAGTTTTAAATGATTTTTTCTACTAGCGTGCGGAAAAGTACACTTTTCCGCAGTCTTCTTAGTGCGAAAAGAGTCACTTTTCCGCACTAGTGCGGAAAGTAAATCTGCCAAGTTTTTGGCGAGTATACTGATATTTGAATATTCAATATATATTTGTATGGTTGTAGAATACCAAATGACTTAAGAATTAAGAAATTAATTGGAATTTTGCTAAAATTTTCAATAAAAAAAACGTTTTTTCTTTCAAATGAATCTTTAATGGCCCTGGTATAAACCTCATCAAATGAATATTCAATAATAATAACTAATTTGTTTGTATGTATTTAATAATAAATGTGTCTCTAAGCTAACTTTTCTCTTTTCCTTCTCTTTTCTCTTTTCCGCATGCTACTAGAAAAAATAGTGTACCTAACACGTGTGTGAAGTGACTTTTCCGCACGGGATTGCTGGCCGAACTCCGCTGAAGCGTCGATCGGCCATCTGCAATAGCGTGCGGAAAAGTATCACTTTTCGCACTAGTTGGGTAATAGTATATTGTATAGTTAGTGGGAAAAGAGTAATAATCGCAAACGACTGTGATAATTACCAGATAAGGAGCGTAGCGGTCTGGTAACACAGGAGTTTCGGAATATGCTTTTCCCACGAATTATACATACTATTTTTTCTTCGATCGTTGATTTACATTTGAAGAATTAGTTAAGAAATATTTCATCCAAGATGTAATCAAGTAAGTTTAGGTAGGTGTCCCTATGCTCATATTGAAATATAAAAGTGATAAGTAACCATGGAAATTACTTTGTTATGACAAAAGTTAAATAATTTTTCTCCGATCGAATATATTGACGAATCACTTAATAATAAAGAAGAAGTGGCTAATAAAATATTCAACACCCCTGCCTTGACTTCAAATGAAAATGATCGTAACGAAATAAACCAAACAATTAGCCATGCAGCTTCAACGTCTATACATTCTCGTTGCCCTCCAGTACAATTTACAAATTGTACAAACTGTACAATAAATGTAAATATTAACAACAATTAATTTGTGTTCAGGAATATCGTTATAAATTAGATGTTTCTTTCATTTCTTTTATAACAACTTCATCAATATAAAAATTAAAACCATACTTTGCTTCATTTTATTTTAATAATCTATTTGTAACATTACCGCATGCTACAGCAGTGCGGTAAGGGTATTACCGCACTGTTGAATTTGAAGGATAATTGTTAATATTCTGAATTATTGTTCTCGAAAATATCATGCTTGAACAATATCTTAAAGAGTTTAGCACTTTTTTGTGTGTAATTTATTGGTATTGTTTCAAGGGAGAAGACCCGCCATGTCTGAATGATTGCCAATAATGCCGATGAATAGATCTGCCGAAATCAATAAGGATTTTGAATAAATTTGAAAATCAATAACCTTTAAATCGTTTTAGACAGCTCGTTAAAAAATAAAAGAATTGTTATTTTGGATTGATTTGAAGCTATGTTAGGATACCGCTATAGATTGAAAAATAACTTAATCATGAAACTTATTTTAAAGGCATTTGTGAGAAATGGAAATATAGTTTTATTTATAAGCGCTGATATTTCGGAAATATTTGCTAGAGTCAATATTTTATTGAGCTTCAGATAAGTGGCTGTCTCTAACCCATTGTAATAATTCTCACTTAAAGTCTAGACCACATATACAGAAAATTCTAGAAATGCCACATACTCGTGCTCTCCAAATTGGGTTTTGTAATTCCAGTACATCTTGATAATAATATCGTTCGTTTTTAAAGATCTGTAAAACCTTCCTGATCATGAAGATAGATGCATTCAGTATCCCGATTTCTAGTCGTTCATTAAATTTTTATTTATGGCTCCTAAATCGAAAGTCTATGCACTAAAACTGCTAAATCTAACCAATTACCAAATATTTTGGTTTACAAGAAATGTTATGTTGTTTTCGACGGATATCTCGGTTGACGATCGAAACGTAAGATCGAATCGAAGAAGAATAATAAGTAGTTTCTTCTTATCTTACACATCGCACTAGTTTTGAGTTTAATGTAGAAGGAATGACATTTTTGAAAATTGGACAAATTTATGAGCGGTCTACTGCTAAATATCAGTCCTGGGAATAATAAAGGTTATAGTTTTATTTATTTATTACGGTTTTTTAACGCAACTAACACATAAATAACAATATGCGTGAGGTAGATTTTATTGTTTTTCAATTCTCAGTAAGACAATGATTCTACTGGAAAATTCAGCGAAAGAAACGTCAATAGTAAGCCTATGTATTTTTTAATCACACCAGCTCTGCGTCAGTTATTTGGGTCATTACAGCATTCAAAATAGGATGCAGTCGTACCTTTTGTAGCGGTAATGTCCCACAGTTCTCATCAGGTCTGTAGTTTGTTATTTAAGGTCAATTATTATTCATGAAAAGTGAATGTTTATCTTATCGTTATATTTATTTAAATAATACAAAAATATATCTGAATACACAGAAAAACATCAGCATTTTTAAAGCTCTCCAGTATTTTTAGTTAGAAAAAGAAGCTGGTAATTATTAATTTCATAGCCTCTATGAATTTGGCTGATCCTGATTATTTTATTCATCAAATTTAAGGCTAGAAATATGACAAAATGGCAAATAATATAAACGACATACCGAAAACCCGGATATACGTCACAAACGACGACGCATACCAAGAAGGCTATTGAATGTACTATGTCATACATTTCTAATGGAAGAGATATTAGATTATAACACGGAGCTCTAGAGCTCTGATTCTGGTTCGGGACCTGAAAGCCAAATTTTTGGGAGTCGAAATGTGTATCTCTATTGGATTTTTAAATTTAAAAATCCAAGAAAGTTTCTGAAACTGAAATAATATATAATACTGGGTAATTTAATCGGCAAGCAAAAATTACCTTAAACTTATTTTGAAGCAAAATAAGAGATTTTAGCTCATATAGTTTGAGAATATCTTAAATATTATATCATCAGCGATCATTCTTAAAACACCGAAGAATGCAGGTTGAGATTAACCAAACATTCCACTAATGAAGATTAGTTATTTCTGAATTGATTTGTATATAATGTCATGCCATGCCCTGAGGAATTTAAACATTGACACAACTAAGAAGATTAATTGCACCATGCTAAGCAACCCTTAATACAGAATTCCGGACCATATCCAATATCTATAGTCCTAGAGATTTGTCATAAGAACTAAAGTGGAGTTTTAAATGAACAAACACTTTTTGGATATTTCATTCTTATTTTTGTAGTTTGAATTTTTTTTGTCCAAGGCATTCGGTCACAACTGAAATATTATGAAATAATCAGGGTGGTTAGTATTTGTTGAAGAAAAAGTAGGCAATTGATATTTTTTGTCGATCTCAGCTTTACGGAAGTATTTTTATTATGGTCCAGTAATTTGAGATATTTTAAGCCCCAATCTGCGGAAAAATTCCTCATGAAGCTGGATTTGTATACACCTTCACTACGGTGTTTTTATGAAGATGTGAAAAATCGACATCGATATCGTACCGGTTGAAGAAGTTATGAAAGTCGAAAGGTCACGAAAATCAGTTTTTCGCAAATATCTCGCGACCTATTGCTCGGAGGTCAATAGCAACTATTATAAAAATTTTTCATAGTAAAATTATCTACAGAAAACTGTTCTTTGCATTTTTCTGTATAATCAACCGTTTTCGGAGTAGAGCGCTGAGAAAGCGACTATATTATGACGATGCACTCGTTGCCTCATCACCTATGAAGTAGAATGCAAGGCGCGTTTCTTTTACATAGTATTCCCAGTAGGCATAATATATATGATATTCCATCTCATTCAAAAATAAATAATTTTTTATTGGAATTCTGAAAAGCTTCTCTATCTGTGATAGTTGCTGACAAAATGTCGAGTGAAGAGTTATTTAAATTTTGAGAGAACTTAATGAAAAACAGTGCTGCAGAAATACTAAAACACTAAAGCCATATATTACTCGCTGGCGTACTAATAATCTTCTTTTCAAATATCAATAACTTTATTTCTTCAAATGGGGCATCATATATATTTTTTCCAGTAAATATCTTCACAAACTCTCAATTTTCCTAACAGCGAACAAAATTATGACAATACCTTTTTTCCAGTAAAATCAATTACATTCAAACATGTAATGCGACTGGAATGATTGTAAATACCCACTTTTTTTAACAAATCCAGTTGACGACCACCCTAAATGGGAGATTTATATACATTTGCTTCATAATACGTTGATATATGATATGCTTTTAAATACAATTCGACAGATATTACCATACGCTTTTGGAAATGTTTTCAGTAGGTACTTATATTTTCGCTGTTCATATATCAAAATCAAATTCAGGATGGTTCCAATACTTGTTAAACAACACTACAAATTCCATTTGTGATTGATAAGACAACTTTTTAATGTATATACGTGTTAGGATTGTCTGAACGTAATTTTGTATAAATAAATGTATTATGAAGCTTTGTATAGAACTGAACGTTGAGAAGACCAACAAACAGAACAATGAACTGAACGGCGAGCGAGCCGAACAGGAAACAAAACGTTTGTGCTGTTTGTGATTATTTTTAGTACAAAAGTGGACATTTTGATTATTCCTTAATTGCAAAAAAAACGGCGAGAACCAAAAAATTGTGGCAAAAATAGTTTTGTGCACAATGGAAAATTTTGGTGTAAAACCAAGAATCTTTCAAGCGTAGATTCATGCCATAGAAAAGTGTTTGATAAAGAAGGTGAATGATTATCAGCATTGGGCTTTTCAATTTAATGAGAAAACTGTAACGCCATCAGTGGTAGTTGCAGATTATTCAACATATATCAGCGCTAACATCCTAACCTGACAACCATAGATATCTGACAACTGCAGACCAACGTTTTTCGACGAGTATCGTGAGTTTGTCCAGTTTTTGTTTTTAAGAAACCATTTTGCTTATTTGTGTGCGTGTTGAATATTCTTAGTTGGTTTTTATTACTTATTTTATTTTAAGAGACTCAAGAATATGTATTGTGAAAGACTGTAAAGTGAAGTGCACCCGGTAAGCTTTATCAAAGGTAATACCACGAGTGCTTCAAATTTTATCGATAATTTTTTCTTTTCCACGAAAACTTGTTTATTTGGCAAAAATATGAATACAAACCGATTGATAACATCACGAGTCCGTTAGGACGAGGGATTTTATCTAATTCGGTTTGTTTGAATGTTTTTGCCTCAAATAAACAAGTTTGAGTGATGAAAATAAAAAATTATGTGATAAAATTTGAAGAGCGAGTTGTATTTGGGAAGATTATTTTTTTCAACAATTTAAAATTTTGTATTACCTGAATGTTAAATATTATCTTGTGTGATGGCACTGAATCGGTTTGTGTTCATTTTTCAATAAACTTCGAAGCACTTTTAGTTGTCAATAATGACAAATTCAAAGTAAAATTTTGACGTTTCAATGTATAAACAAGGTTTTATCGATGAGGAAGCAGAATTATCAGTATAATACCGAATGATTGGCTAGAATAATGTATTGCTATTGGTTAAAACCACCAAAATGTCAGATTTTGACGAGTAAAAAAAATAATCTTTATAAAAAACATGTTTTCCGCAAATCGCTAGGAAATTTTGACATTCCTGTTAAAATTTCTTGAAGAAAAAGTCAGTTCTTCCTCACTGTAAGTAAATGTCATTTCCTTACTGTAAGGAAATGATATTTCCGTACAGTTGTTAGTGTTCTACATAAATGATTGAAAGCACATTGCTTATAAGGAATTAATTTATATTTTGAAAACATCAAGTCATTGCTGAATACATTTTTAAGATCAATTTGTTATATTTACAGTAATTTGACAGTTAGTACAATTATTGAACATTGGAGGAACACTCTTAGAACTATGAGAAACATTTTGGACAACATGCAGGGTGGTAGGGTCATTTTGTTGAATATTTTGTACTGTGAAAATTTTATTTGCCACCTCAACCTTATTGTCAAGCGATTCTTCGATATATCCTTCAGCAACGTTTGATGACTTCCATCCGCCATGCCTCTTTAAACTAGTTATGTCGGCACCAGAGTCAACCAATATTGTTGCAGAAGACCGACGAAGGCAGTGACCAGTATATTCTGTCGGATTTACCAAGTTCAAATAAGTAGCAACTATTTTGGGCATTTTTCTAAATTGATGAATTCCTACCACTTGTCTACAACCCTTTCCGCTTTGATATTTAAAGAAAAATCGGTCACTGTTCATATTTTCTGGTCTTAACGAAACATACTTTCGATAAACATTCAAGTAGATCTGATTAATTACAAATGATCTTGGTTTGTTGGTTTTCGAATCAGGTATGCTGATTAAAAGCTTAGATTCTAAGTCTTCTATATCGTGTACAGTCATTCGGACTAACTCATCCATTCTACAGGCCCCAGAAATACCAAATATTACAGCCACCTAAAAAATGAATAAAGCTATAATCTAAATAGAAATTAAAACCTTGTAAATTAGCTTAATCATTAAATTTTCTTTATCTGGAGCTTCCTGGATAAATTTTTCAATTTTTTCCTTCGTTAAAATCTTAGATTTCTCTGCCCTATAACCTTGAGCTTGCCGTTTCAATAAAGAACGAAGTTTTGAGTATGTAGATATATCTCTTCAGCATTGAATAATGTTGAAGATTTCATCTTTAAACAAAGGTCTAGGAAGTATGCCATAACAACATTTTCTGAGGAAGAACTCGTATTTTTACTCATGCGATAATCCATAGAACGTCTGTATGCAATTTCGTACTTTTCTCTTGATTTCTTCGGCAATAATTCTAATGAAGCAGTATTCACTGCCTCAACCAGCTCTGGAGGAGTCCCAGGAATGGAAATTTCATCATCACTTATCATTTTACTTTCGAGAACACCAGCAATTAAATTTATAAGCGTCAAGTTTGACAATTCAACCTCAATACGTTTCCATAGTAACCCAAGTAATTTTATTAGGAATTTCAAAGCACCATTTATTTGGGAATAAAATTATCGCGTTTTTTTTTAAATCAATCAATATCTGTCGAATTTTAAACGATTTGCGGAAAAATAGTATGTTTACCTCGTAGGAAAAGCCACATTCCTGGACTCTGTGTTGCTAAGTCTCGGCTTGCGCCTCGACTTAGCAATCTTCACAGTCGTCCAGGAATATTAAGCTTTTCCTACCCGGTAAACAATGTACTATTCATTAAATAAAAAGTGACAGAAGTTATTTTTCCATACAGCTTTGAACTTCCCAGCATTGTTGTTGAATTCCTAACATTTATTTCTCATGTTTGTCATTGAAATATGTGACGTTGAAAAAACGTTCCTTTATTTGCTTTATTTTTACCACTTCAGGCATTATATGGTCCATTCTCTGACATTTCATTTAATTTCACTTGACTATTCCATTGTTATTATTGTAGTATCAATATCATGTTGAGTAACTTTGAATGAAATATAAAAAAATGGACCATAAATGTCATTTTGCGATAAAATTAAAATTACAGTAATTCCTAATGTGCCGCCAAAAACTGTGAAGTTACAGGAATCTTCTTTTTCAGCTGTTAGCGAAGTTCACAACCATCTGATTGGTGTTAGAGGTACTGACGGGACTCTCAAGGTGGTGCCACCCGTACAAATAGAGGGCGCCACGGGTCAGTTTCCCATCTATAAGTATTATTTTATGGACCAAACAGTGACCTATCTTTTGATTGACTTAATATATATGAATAGAAAAGAGAATAGGATATCATATCACAAATATTGAAGCTTATGTATTATGAGCCACAATGCCACAATGCAATTCTGACGATGATATTATAAACATCGAAATAATTATCAAAGTAATCTAGAATTTTCATAAATATTTTTTTTTCAATGAAGTGGAATTCTTTAGAAACAGTTTCATTTGAAAAAGTAATATGAGTATATTTCACAAAGTAGGGATCCACACAGTGAAGTCAACTAAAATTCTGCTCACTTCTCTAGTAATGCCCACAATAGTAATTGCCAGTTTTTTTTCTGCACATCTATGTTTAATATCTAATTAAAAATATTTATATTAACATTCTACAGTTGATAAAACCGTTTTACTGTCTTTATTACATTGTATAATCGTTGCATCAACAATTTGCAGTCATACAGCTACTAAAGTGGATTAAAAGTGGACGTTAAAATGCCATGAAAATATATTTTACGTTTGCGTTCACATTTTATTTAAGGCAACCCTTATCGCAAGCTGCGCCATATACGGTATTCATTAAATTTTATAATCCGTATAGCCTACTACATTTAATACCAACTTGAATTTGCTTTAAATTTCTGAAAAAATCAGTTAACATTATCTGTATTTTAAGAGACTTTCGATAATTTGATATTTTGTAATATTTCGATTGGTCTTTTTTATTTAATTGATAGAGTTTGTGTCTGCTCTTATTACCAATTTTATGTCAAATAATTACTTTGACGACAAATGATGATATGAAATTTTGATATTTTTCATAATTGCCCATCAAAACTCAATCAATTTTTGAATAATCTTGACTGGACGATTATAATTTAATGTAATTCATTTTATTTACATAACCTACTGTTACTTTTCAGAAGCTTTAATGGGAAACAGTTTTCATTAGCCTGCAACGGTAAATTTGAATACCTATAAACATATCAATGAATTTTGGTTGTTAATTCCTGTATTCCCTGTTAAGTATTGATGAAATATATAGGAGGCATTGACGCACTAAGCTCTTGCGTAATCAGCTCTAAGATGGTATGGGAATGCCTAGGGATACTCAATGAACTAGGCAAGACACACCGGAGAAGGAAGGAATGAAAAAGTAGATAAACTAGCAAAGCTGGAGAAAAATTAATGCATAAGAAGAGTAAAACTGCACTAACAGGCTTAACATGTGTATTGGTGGGACAATGTCTCCTGAATAAGCGCTTAAAAAAGCTTCAAATAGTGTAGACAGAATAATTTGGATTCTGTGGAAATAATTCAGAGTTCTAAGACACACCTTCTAGGAGACTACTTGAGTTGAAGCCTGCAGATATCCTCAAACTCCTTCACTAACATGAAAAAGTATTATTTGCTGAACAAACTTATACCTAAATCCTTCTTCTCAATCCCCATATTTCATGAACTCTGTATTTATCTAGTCACTAAACTAATTAAGATGTCTGAAATTTGTGTATTATCTCCTTCATTTTCAAAAAAAGTAACTTAACAAAACCACGTATTAATTTGAACATGCTTAAAACCAATAAGACATTGTTACCGCAAAATCAGGACCACATCTTGTCTGTTCAAAGGCGATTTTTACAGCTACCTCACAGATTTAAAATATCTCGTTAAATAAAGGACAGCAATCACTTGAAACACTTTTGTATCCTCTTTGTCTTTTCATTGTCATCTGATTTGCACATCTCAGATCAGTTGATAAGAAACTGTTAAGTTGGATCTGCCGAAAAAAAGGCAACAAGATCTTTATCTTCGGTGTTCGATTTGAGCATAATATTATATTGTGTTGTTGGAATTTAAGTTGCAATGAATATTGATATGGATATTGTGAATTATTAGATGTTTGAAAACTAAAAAGGAGCTGAAGATAATAACGAAGAGGATGGTAAATCGTAATGCATGAAAGATTAACGAAAATACACCTTAGAGTGCCTTTAGAATGTTTGGATACGCAATTAATGCGAGCCTATGATCACGTGTCTTTTAATCTTGATATTTTTGGGCACATTTTGGTGTAATCAAACCGAAAAGATAGACTTGGAATCTATCAGGACGTACTCAACTAATTAACTGAACTGACTTACTTAATTTCAAAAATTATCTTAAATTGGAATTGAAAGTCGAATAATGTAACACAAACTTTCTCAGAATTGATTTTTAATTGGATACGACAAATTCGGAGCTTTTTGAACTTATTTGCCAATTGAAATATACAGGAACATTGATTAGTGTGATAAAGCTCAGTATAGGGTCAATTCTATAAGAAGTGGTTAAAAATTAAGGGTCGCCGTTAAATTTGACAAAGTTTACGCTATTATAAATGTTTTAATCTATACATGGTCAAGATTATGATTCAAATTTTAACATGTATGGTATCCAATAAAGAGTTTTCCGTTAATACTTTAAAACTTAATATGCATACAGACTAGCAAAAATGGGTTAGAAGATTGTCTTATTTTTAACAGTGCGTTGAAATTTAACATTTGCTTACTGAATTGCTCCTCATGTCTGTTAAAATTGAATTGTTATCTTAACGGGCTTCAATAATTCCTATATGCTTTTTTCAAGCAAAAACAGATTTATATTGCAATTTAAAATCTCGCTCGAATATGAGGAATTTTTTTTAGGTGAAAATAGAAATTTTCCATGTTCAATGTCTCGGAAAAGGTGCAGCTCATGAAACACTGCAATCTTTTGAATAGGTAGGTTTATTTTCGTCTCCACTAGCCCATTCTAAGATCCACACTTCCAAAAATCAATTTGTGGCTGCCACCATTTTTGAATTAATTTAACAAAAATCGACTATTTTTGGTGGAAAATATTCAGACACCTTCCTGTCGCAAACTCTTTCTGTCCGCTGTGCAAAAGATCTTGAAACCAAAATGTTGATTGGACGTTGAACGCCAATGAAACAATAAAAAGTCCAATGACGCTAGAAAAAATGATGTTGAATAATACAGGTGCTTGCGTAACTAATCTATTAAATTTGGAGGTAAGCTAAGCCAGTTCGCAGGGCTTTGTTACCTTATTTATCTTAAGAAAAACAAATTAATATTGGCAAAACTAGAAAAACGGAAAAAGCCATTTTAGGGCGCCACTAATTTTCTTTCCTGAAAAAAAATTAGAAAGAAAATCAAATCTAAAGGTCAGCTAACTTTTAATCTGTTTAACAAAAAAAGAACTTTAAAGTTTCTGTATAATAAATAAAACTAACAGAGTAATGTATATAATTTCTATATTGATATCACAAAAAAGATGGGTTAATAACAATAAAAAAAATACTTAGCACACTGGAACTTTTGTTTGTGAAGATAAAGTTGTACTGCAACTATTGATGAAGGTACTACTGATGTATTCTTATGGACTGTTTACTCCATGGAACTGTATTACTGCAGGAAACTGTATTATGTATACCATAAACTGTTTGTTTGATAAAGTAAATTGTATCCCAGGAACTTGTTAGGTACTCCAAGAAATTGTATCCCAAGAACTGTGTTCCAGGAAACTGTTATTTCCAGGAACTGTATCTCCGGAACTACAAAAACTGTGCTCCAAGAAACTGTTTTCCCAGGAACTGTACTTCCCAGGAACTGTGCAGTAATCCAGATAGGTACTAAAGGGGTTACGGCAGCCTATTAGTTTTTGTTTAAACTTGTGTTAAAATAATTAGGTACATGGATTACTGCACAGTTGTTGTATTGTCGACAAATGATGAGAGAAGACCTGCCGGAACCTTTCTCATTCTTATTTAAAGACAATTCAAAATGTCAAATTTCGCGGTAAAATACTTTAAGAATCTTGATTTTTGGATCATTAGTTTATTCCACCACAAATCACAAAAGTGAAATAATTTATTAATTTTTCAAAAGCAATATTTCTAGGAAATATATATGGTCTATTCCACCAAAAACCAAAATTCTGAAGAAATTCAATGATAAATATAAAAGCTGAAAGGCTGAACGCAAAGTTCACGTTTTAATCTGGGGCATCTCAAAGAAATCTGATTATCTCATCTCCAGATTTTCTCGCTTTGTACCCAACGCCTTCAAAAATAGTAGATTTCTCACTCGAAATAAGTATACATACGTCGTTTTTTTTTATGAAAAGCAACAAACTACATTTGAGTAGTTTTGTGGAAGATATGTTCAAAATAATCCCCGAATTTTTTTAATTGCAGCTCAAATACTTTACCCAAATTATTTACAAGCAGTGAATAATCTCAAGCTCATTCACTCAACCTCCTCCTAATTGGACAATTTTGATTTTTTTAAATTGAATCAGCGGAATTTTCCAACTGGAACGACATAATAAGAACGGGGGTTGCGCTACAAGTACTTACACCCCGCACAGAACACTACTTGAATCTAACGCTTTTTTTGCCCGTGCTGTCGAAAATAAAGAATACTATCATTATAAACGCAATGACAATGGGCCTAATGCACAAAAAGCTTAGCGGGCGCACGTGAAATGACAAAGCGCCAAAACCACCCCTAATCCAACAAGTATAACTAGAAACACACATGCACTGAGAGTACAATACCTCCACTATATAACCGGCACACGTTCTTCGACTCTTACTGTTGTACCAGCAGTCCTTAAAATTTCCTCTAATAATAATTATAATAATATTATTGTATACGTAGGAATTCTCTAATGATAC
>CAJUYI010006447.1:0-13722 GCA_910591695.1 Galerucella pusilla
CTTCTATCAACTGTCCAGCAGAGAAGATGTGTTAAGAGTCTTCTATTAACCTTGTAGCGGAGAAGATGTGTTGAAAAAGTCTTCCACTAATTATGTAGCAGAAAAGATGTGTTAAAAATCTTCTATGAATGCTCACTAAGAAAAATGTGATAAAACTTCGTGTCTTGACCGCTAATATAGCATAATTATGTTTGAATATTACTAAAAAGTTGTAAGACATGTTACAAATTGGCCAACGAATCATGGTACACGGTAAGGAGTTGGAGGATCCTATGTTGTCTTCATTGGTTTGCAAACTGGGGACATTCTAAAATAATATGTTTGATGGACATATTTTCATTACATTGGACATCTTTAATTTGTTCAGCTCTTGCAGTCGGTGGGGAAGGGAACTTAACTTTATGGAACCACAAATTATGTTTTCTGACATAATTTAAGATGAAGTTTTCAAGTTTCACACCAGTATTGGAAATGAAAGTCTGGCTTACTGAATTGGACATATAGGTACTTTTTAATTATACAGTATGGTCCAATTGAAAGGAATAATTCACGAGCAAAGCAAGACCAAGAGTCGGATAGTCTCAAATCGTCCATTCTTGGTCTTGTTCATTTTATCAGATACTTATTTATTATACTTTTAAAGATCACCATGGCTATAAATGATTAATAATTCACAATGCACATTTGGTCTTAGACTTGTATATTCATATTAAAATTTTGAGATTACTAGCCTACGAGTTTTTATTTTCAACGAGATTTTGTATTTCTCAAATAGTAGGTGAACAAGGAGTGCACAGAGCTGGTGCTGACGTTGAAATTAAAACAACAACTCCCACTTCTTGTAACGTTATATTTGACCACTATCATTGGAATATTTAAATATCAACCTGACGGCGAGTAGCCAGTCCTTTTTCCTTATCAACATGCGATTCTCGTCGAAAACCTGTAGCACCGATCACCGCTAAAAGGCAAAATTTTTACATTTAATGTGCGACGGATAATCTCCGTTGGTGAGGATCAGTATACACTGATATTGGTCAAATATTTCAATTCTTCTTTCTTATAGAGAGATAGAAATTAAGAACACACTATTAATATGTAAATTCTTTCTCGAAGCGGAGCATGTGAACAGGAAAGAAATATGTAACGTATTTCGATTGCTCATCGCATAGTTCAACAATTTAATAGCGAGTAGTGAGAATAAGCTTTCTTTCTCCTGTGAACCATGTACCAATAAGGTTCATTTTTAATTTATTTTGAGAGATTTACCTCAAACTTTATCTTTCCTAAAGTGCATTCAATGTGAATGCACTTACTTAGTACCTGCGTCTTTTTACCTACGACTTGGTACCTGAAACTTAGTAACTCACTTTGTACCTGGAAGTTTGTACCTGAAGCTTAGTGCCTGAAACTTCGTACCTGCCACCTAGGACCTGTCCGAAGAAATTAAGAGAAGTAAACCAATGTAAAAACAACGTGCTTCAACAAACAAAACCAACATTTTTTCATTTTTTTTTCTACTGTGATATTTTTAAATTCATTATACAACTTGTAAATTTAACAACGTTGTTCATATTCCTTCCCTTCTAACATTTCCAGGTTTGTTGATAGAGAGTTGTGAGGTGAAAAACAAGTCGACTAATATTATTCAGGGTGGCGCCCACTTACCTTTCACGATTAACTTTAATTACATTTCTTAACTTGATTTATTAATTCATTAAATTCATTTGGTTTCTTTTTTTTTTTTTTTTTTTTATTCTGTTATTTAACGTCGGTCTATTTCTGCGACTGTGGCTAATCACCGACGCCGGGAGCACTCTACCCCTAACCGGAAATTTTGGCGAACCCACTAGTGTTCCAACCAGTGGTAGCGTTCTTTAACGAGCCCAACATCCATGGACTCGGGACCTCGGTTTTACGTCTCCTCCGAAAGACGGCATATCTACATTATACCTCGTGCTCATTGGTATAATGCCTGCGAGCTGTGATATGCTAGTCCGCTGCAGGCTGTACGGGCCCCATACGATGGTTTTCCCTGGCATGGTCGTCACCCATCCAAGTACTAACCATGTCCGACCTTGCTTGACTGTAATTATCGCATCGAACGCGTTCCACTACAGTGCTGGTTTCTTAACTTCAATATAACTTCAATAACTTAAATAAAGTAGGATTACCCGCGAACCGGTAAGACTACTCCCTGAATTGATATTAGTTTGGTCTCCGAATACACACCTGAGGTGCTCTCCACATTGAGTCGCCGTTGCAATTTATCTTGCATTATTATTTTAAATAAATAATAGGTAACATTCTACATTTTTAAATGAAAAGTGGGTCTTGCCATTCAACAATTCTATTCCACCATATCGCAATGGTTTTATTTTTACATGAAAGCCTGTGCCTTAATTTACTTTTCTACATAATTTCCGTGAATATTGAGGCACTTGTCATAATGTGGCACCAGTTTTTGAATACCCTCCTCATAAAATTCTGCCGCCTGACTTGTTAACCACTGTATCACAAATGTTTTGACTTCGTTATCGTCTTGAAGACGCTGACCACCCAGGTGTTTCTTCAAGTGCAGGGCGCCAGATCAGGGCTGTATGGAGGATGATCTAGAGTTTACCATTGAAAGGCTCTCACCCATTTCCTTACCATTCCATCACTCATAATGTTTTGTCCGTAAACTTCACAGATCTCACGATGAATATCGATCGGTTTCACGCCTTTAGCACTAAGAAATGGTATATCAGCCCGTACTTCACAATCGGCGGGACTCACGATTGTCGGAGGCATCTTAAACACTCAGTAAACAACGTATACAATGCAAAACGGTACTTACTTAAAAAACATGCCTCGTATCTATAAGTAATCAAATGTTTTATGTTACAATGGGCTCGTTTACTAAAATTTTTAAATCATTTTCAACTGTCTTAAAACAAAGTACTACGGATAAAAATATGATTCTGAAAATTTTATGTCAATAGAATATGTCGTTCTCCTAATACAACCAATTAAACAAGCATACCGTAGCGAGGCGAGGACTATGACTATGACGTCACCGCATATGAAAGTTAATGTGCACTAACATTACGCTTCTGACTGTAACGTGCCTCGCGTAGAATTTATTTATTTTGAATTACCTACAAAATTTTTGTGTTATTGAAATAAAATGTGTGGACCTAATTAAAAAAAAACAGACTCATTAAATCTTCCAGAAGTGGACCTGCTAATGATAATGAAGTTTTTTAATAAAGAACTATGTGACACATCGTTTTTGGCTGTTTTCCGGCCAGAATAAAAAGGTAAATATTTTCAAAAATACATGCTCTCTCAAATGATATACAGGGTGATTCCAGATGTTTTATTTTATTCCTGGTCTGGTGGACAAAGTTACGCTATAGGTTACTCAGTAACAAATTGCAATTTTATTAACTGCAGACTGCCCAATTAAAGGAGTTTCTCCAAATGCTATTTATAATGAATGTGTAGTGGAAATTAAATCACCAATGTTGAAAAGAACAAGAAAAACTTATTTTTATGAAGCAGGTAATATTAGTTCCAAATGTTTACATCAGATTCAAATGCACATGCACCTCAGTGGTAAAAAAAGCGATATTTGTTAGAGCTGATCCGGACTTTTAATCAAATACAATAATTTCTTTTAAAACATAATATACGTTTTGTTGATGATTTACTGAAAAAGATTACCTGTTTTTTGAAAAAAAAGCAGTACCTATTTAATAAAATTTAATTTGTGAAGAACTGATCCATTATTTTATTAAATAATTTTGAACATTAATAACTCCACAAGCTATAAGAACAATATCATCTTCGTATTCCAAAAAATTTAGCTTAATACAAGCGTGTGGTTTTCAATAACCCTCTCAATATGGATTCACAACGTATTTTATAAAGTAATTTATAACGATTCTTATCGAAGAAAAATAAAATCCTGTTAAAAATCTTAGCGCAGTTTCACTTTGACTTATGCATTCATTTGATCTCAACAGGTTGTAGTCACCCAGAAGAGTATTTTATTGTATAAGCCCTACTAGATCATTCCAATAGTCAGATTCTCTCTTTTTCTCGGCTTCACCTATTTATTCCAATATTACATTGGGGCTGATTCCGCAAAATGGTTCAGGCCCCCAGAAAGGTATTTCAGTCAAACTCTTTGCTAGTTCAACTGCTATTTCATTTCCTTCTATTCCAGTGTGTCCTAGAATCCATAGTAAGGTGATTATTGTTCTCGCCTAGTTCATTGAGTTTGTCTAGACATTCCCACACCATTTTGGAACTGATTACACAAGAGCTCAGTGTTTTAATGGCTGCTTGACTATCCGACATTATGATAATCCTTTGTCTTCTGTATCCTTTATCAATGTTGAAATGGGCGCACTTTCTTATGGAGTGGATTTCCGCTTGAAAGATACTTGGGTTTTTTCCCAAGCTTTCAAAGTATTTGGCTCCTGGCCCGAACTCTCCTATCCCAGTTCCCTTCTATTGCTTCTGAGCCGTCTGTGTACCATTAAATGGCATTCTTTCCAAGTCTGGTAATGGTATATGGATCCCATTCCTTCTTGTTGCTTAATTCCGTAACGAATTTCTTTGAAAAGTTAAACTTTTCATCATACCGTCTTGAGGCATGTCCCAGGTTGTCTGATTTCTAAGAAGTGAGGAGATAGTTTTTCTAATGATCTCTCTACTTAGATTTAGATTAGATTAGAATTGGAGTGGCTCTTTGTCCTATCCCACTGCGACCTTTTCAGATCTATTGTGGTCCTCCCCATATTTAGAGCTCAATATCTAGCTTTATTCTTTTTATTAGACCTAAT
This sequence comes from Galerucella pusilla, assembly GCA_910591695.1. Classification (NCBI taxonomy): domain Eukaryota; kingdom Metazoa; phylum Arthropoda; class Insecta; order Coleoptera; family Chrysomelidae; genus Galerucella; species Galerucella pusilla. Next base: position 4,836 of record CAJUYI010006447.1, read on the forward strand.
AGCCTGGATACCGCCTCCTTTGCGTAGCTCTCTGCCCTCGGTTTTTCTTCTCCGAGTAAGTGAAACCGCACCCTTGCTAAGCCTTCGCACTCACAGAGTATGAGCTCCGCGGTTTCGTCCTCTTCCTGGCAGAACCTGCATAGGCTGTCATCTGCTAGGCCAATTGTGTGCATATGTTTCCTCAGCCTACAATGCCGGGTCAGCATTCCCACCATCATCCTCGTCGTTTCTCGACTTTGACATAGTAGGTCGTGTGATAGTTTTGTCGAAGGGCATTTAAGGAATAATTTTGCGTGTCTTTGTCCTGTGGATGCTCTCTTTACTTAAGCATTTTGCAATTCCACAGGAAGGTTCTGGCCCTATCATGATCTCCGTTGCTCCTTGCTTGGCTAATTCATCAGCCTTTTCATTGCCTTTTATTCCTTGGTGGCGGCTAGGGTAACTCCATTATGACTGCCTAGTCTGTTTAGGGCCTTCCGACACTCCCACACCAGATTTGATGTTATCCTATATGAGCGTATCGCCTTTAATGCTGCTTGGCTGTCGGAGTAGATGACGATTCTTTGGCTATCGCTATCCACCTCCCGTCTCAACAACTCTTCTGCACAGCATTGCACCGCCAGTACCTCTGCCTGAAAGACAGTAGTATGTTTCCCTAGGCTTAGAGAGATCGTGATCTCCTCTTGTACCCCATTTATTCCGGCTCCTACTCCGTAGTCTGTTTTCGAGCCATCAGTGTACCAGTTGAGATTCGCTGTTATAGGATGCCCTGCTTCCCAGTCCTTTCTCTCTGGAATGTAAACTGTATAGTCGTTATTAAAACTATATTGTGGGGCAATCTGATCCGTTGGCATTCCCAGTATTGGATCTGCCTTTATTTCTTCATATAGCTCTTTGTAGACCTTACCCTGTTCTTGGCTTATCGGAGAAGGTCCCTGTAATAATCTGTGACTAACAGATCTTGCATTTCCTTGAATGATGATATGCAGTGGTGGTAGGTTTACTATTACCTCTAGGGCCGCAGTCGGAGTCTCTACTTAGTCTGTATATTGTTCTTTCTGCAACACTTTCCACCAGTTGAGGGTATCCATCATTATTTTAAAGCCAGATCCTGTTCTTAAGTTCTTTTGTTGCTCTGGTAATTTCTATGTGCCCTCACTACCATTGATATAGGGAGTTTTCATATAATTCCATGAGCTTCTGATTTGTCCTGATAAAGATATCTTCTACTTTCTTTCCCCCATTCTTCGGAGTATTCTTCTCTTCCATAAATCTAGTAATGTTTTTCTTGATACCGTTTTCAATTTTCAATTTTCAATTTATATGTTTTCAATAGTGCCCTTGTCTTCTTTTGTTATTCTTGTATTGATTTCTTCTAGATGCTTCTTTAAAAACACCAGAATAGCTGGAGGTATTAGAATCTATCAACTACATCTATGTGTGTATTATTATAATAGAAATTGTACCTAGCTTTTGCTATTAATTTTGCTGTTAAAGCCACTATTGGAAAAACTAATAATTTTGTTTTTCACAACATTGACTAATATCTTTTTGAGTTCACAATATTTTTCTATAGGTTTTAGTTTCCATTTTAAATCAATTTCCTTATTAGCAAGAATTACTAAACCGTCAGCACAGTATAGGAACGAACCAGTATGTTATCTCGTGACGTTACACTGCCGAGTTCTCTGTGACCTACAACGTCGTTCGGATGAGTACCTCATCCGGCGGCCAGTGCTGTGCTGCGATCCAACTGAAGTGCCAGTGGTGAATTTGCGAATCGAATTATTTATTACAGCTTATATTTTTACGGGTTTTCGGTATTATTTTTATAGTTTATAAGCATTTCTTTGCAATGGATACCATTAAAAAGAAGAAAACGGGTATTGTGTGTGTAGTTCGTCGATGTAACAATAAATATTATAATTGTGATGGAAAATTATACCTTTTTCCAGAGGATTCAGAAAGGTGAGAAACTGATAGTATAATACTTTATTATTTAATCTTCATATTACATTTATGAGCCTTAGTTTCATGCATTGATTTAATTTGTTGTTTTTGTTTCAAAGCTAAAGTTTGATTCGAAGCATGCGATAGGCCTGACTTGATGCCAAACTCTATACAATAGTAGTCATCGTTTATGTGGTGCTCATTTTTAACCACACTTGATTGTGCAACCTTATCAAAGAAAGCTTCTTTTAAAAAAGGCTATTCCAACAATATTCCTTTCATCAAATACTGCAATGCCTAAAGACTTTTAGACAAATGATTTATTGGAAAAGAATTTTGTTCCCTACTTTTGTGGTTATTTAATTAAAAAATGTTCGGAAATTCATACATGCAGCGTATGTGAGACGTTTTCACAAGCGTTATCAGAATTTAGACGATTTGTCTTTATACTGTTACCTTACTGCTTATGAAAATACGAATAAGGATACTTTTGGAAACTTGAATATGCCGCATGAAAATTTTGTACAATACATCTCATTATTAGAAACATGATTCCAAATGACTTTTGAGAAAGTTGCTACGGAAGATAATATTGTTGAATCACTCATAAATATTAGTCAAGAACAGAGTTTGTACATCCTTGTGTTGATTTCCTAATAAAATATTTAATGAAACTTTTCTTCAGGGTACGACTATATTACACATTAAACTTTGTCAATAAAAATTCTAAAAATCATAACAAAATGAAAATTGTAATATGGAAAAACCAATGAATATTTTGTATAAGATTATTGTTTTATTCACTCATCAGTGTACTGTTCTACAATATTTAAGAAAAAACATTTAACACGTTCAAGTCATTTTAAAACTTATGCCGCCTACGCCTATGGTAAAATGAATCGTAAAGCGATCCGTTCAAGGTCATCAAAAGCTCTGGCAATGTAAGAATGAAATTTATAAGAGTAAGACTACTGGTTCGTTCTTATATTGTGCCGTCAGCATATATTAAAAGAAAATATCAGCCGAGTTATCTATATTTAGACCCACATGACCAACGGTCCCATAAGGAAAACAATAGCAGACTTAACGATTCCCCTTGTAAAACTCCTTCAGAAACTACAAAACTACGTGATTCGAACCTTAAAAACTGCTGTATCATATGTTTTCTAAACTACCTATTCGTATTATTAGAACACCTGAATCATTCAGTGTTAACCATAGCAAGGTTTCATATACAGGGTTGGGATAAAGTATGGAACCAAGTAAATATCTTTTAAACGAAAAGAACGGTATTTATGAAAATTTGCAGGTAAGTGCAATGGAACAAAGCATCCGATGTACATTTATTTGTTAATAATATACTTCCGGTTTTACCGGAAATGCCATCAACTTCTTTAATTTAAATGGGATATTTCCTTAATGAAACGGAGTCTACGTCTTTTGTTCTCCAAGTGTCAAATTATAATTGACGGAAATAAACTCTACAATTTAGAATGGTTCAATTAAGTGAAAAAGAGCGTATTGAAATTTTAATGATGATCGGTTATGGAGATCGTGTTAGAACTCATGTTAGAATCTAGTTCTAAATCTTCTTTGTGTCGTTATTATTGATCGGGTTTCGGTATAAAAGATTACTGTTTTTGCTTTTTCAACTAATGAATAAATCATTTTCTTTAAAATTTATGTTTTTATGTTAACTTAATTTGACATTTTACTCTGACAGTGACAATTGTTCACTATGGATACCTAGTTACGTTTTTTATACGTTTGCTAAAATATCCAGACTACTATTTTAATTTTTTGCTGCTAAAACTTCAAGGTACAAGTCCGATGTTCATTATGGATACCTTGGACACGACTCCTAATTATGGCGTTGTAATATACAGGGTGTTCCATTAAAAATAGTTGAAAATTTTAATGTCGAAAAAAGGCAATTTTTTTACTCCCACTGTATAATTGTAGACAAAATTTGGTACCAACTAGAAAAAACTTTAGGCCAAAAGAAAAGGAATGGCGTAAACCGCAGGTGGCTAACACAACTGGTATAAAAGTTATAAGCATTTAAAATGGGTCACTCTCGGCTGGGACACCCTGTACTTCCGGTTTAACCGGAAATTCCATCAACTTCTTCAATTTAAATGGGACACCCTATATATTTTCACAGATTTTGGAAGAGCTTGTTACTTTGATTTCATACATATCGAGATTAGTGTAAAAAAAATTGTAAAAACGAGGAATAACTCACTGTTAGTTGTACATTTTCTCTCAATTTCTGTAAGTCTGTTGGTTGTCTAACGTAAACACGTGATTTAAGATAACTCCAAAGAAAAAAATTTAACGGGCTAAGATCCGGAGAACGAGCAGGCTACTCTCTATGAATCCTCTACGTCCAATCCATCGATTTGGAAAATTCGCATCCAGAAAATCCCTCACCCGTCTATCATAGTGGGGAGGTGCTTCATCTTGTTGAAACCAAACATTTTGTAGTGATTGCCCATTCTGTTGAAGTGCAGGAATAATTTCGTTATTTAGTAGATCCAAATACTTGTCACCATTAAAGTTTCCGTCGATAAAAAATGGGCCTATAAGCATATTTTCGACAATTCCCATCCAAACATTTAACTTCTGTGGATGCTGGGCATGTGCTTCATGAATCCAATGAGGATTCTCATTTGACCAATACCTTGAGGCATGAGGCGATTAACTGTCCCATTTAAACAAAAAGTTGCCTCATCGGCAGGCCCCGGTTTTAGGTGACTGGCGCCCTGGGCAAATGGTCTACTGGCGCCCCCTGTATTACTATTATGTAAAAAGTAAATAATCTATGTTACATATACATTATGAAGGAAATAACAAGAAAACGCGTCTTTCATTCACAAAACTGTAGACATTTATTTTACATACATAATTCACACTTCCAGCAAAGATTACAACATAAAATTATATTTTTAAGATCCTGCTTTGTACAAAGCATTTTAAATGACAGATTTTTTTCTAGCCTTCAATTTGGCAAACTTATTTACTACATCAGAAAAATCTGTACTTAGGGTTAAGTCTTTTTCACAACACAGTAACATGAGACAATTTAACTTGTTGTCTGAAAGAGCAGATCTCTTAACATTCTTCAGACGATTCAAAGCGGAAAATCCTCTCTCTGCAGAGCAGTTGGTGACAGGTAAGGTCAGAAAAATTCTAACAGCTACTTCAAGATTTGGGAAAGTACTCTTCAATTCATTTGTTATTATGTATTCATACACGTCATGGATTCCACTAAATTCTTCCTGCTCCACGTACATTTTGAAGTGCAGACATTCATTTTCAAATTCACTTCCAATGTCATTAGGGTATGAGGCATAAAGTTTGTTTGCAGCTTGTGATATGGCCTCATTCTGTGATTCTTTTTGAACAAGAGTAGAGAGTATTTCAAATTTATCAGCCAAATGTTCATAAGCTAATTTTCGCCTTGACAAGTTACTTATCAAAGAATCAATGATTCTGATGTAAACTTGAGTTTTGAACATTGTCCTTCCATCAAGATGAGCTTCATTACCAATGGTTTCATCCGCAAAAGTTTTCCTTGTTCTTATCCTTTTGTAGCTGGGAGATTCAACTTGTAAAAACGTCATAACGTTTTGTTCATACTTGTCAAACTCATCTCTCGTGTCGTTTAAATAGCTCTCCAAGGTCTGGAGCTGTGTTTTACCTACTGCTAGGTTGAGGGCTTCACTTTGCAGACTTTTGCTGACTTTATCAAATCTTTCCAAAATGTCATTCCACAAAATTGTAAGGAAGGCTATTTCGAAGTTTCCAAACTTATTTTCTAACCCTAAAGCTTCTACTTGTACTGCAGGCTTCTGAGTTGGGTCTTCCGATATTTGCTTCAGTGATTTTTTTATCTCCTTGTAGCCTTTAACCAAAGCCTTCACTGCGTCGGCTCTTGCTGACCATCTAGTTTGAGAGAGAGATTTTACCAATGGAGTATTACTATTTTCTAATGATGCTTTTAAAATGCTCCATCTATGGGTTGAACAAGAAAAAAACGTGAACAGGTTATTGAGGAATCCAAAAAACATAACAGCATCACTGCAGCACTCTGCAGCTGAAGATCCAACGAGGTTGAGTGAGTGGGCAGCGCAAGGTACAAACTCTGCAAAAGGGCAGTGTTGTTTAATTCTGGCTTGCAGTCCTGCATAAGCTCCAGACATATTGGCAGCATTGTCATAGCTTTGTCCTCGGCATAACTCAATATTTAGTCCTAATTTTGTTACAGTACTCACAACTGCATCTTCTAGGCTACTTGAGGTGTGGCCTATTCCTGGAAGAACTTTGAAGAGACGTTCCTTTGGCTTAGCATCTTTGCAAACATAACGTAGAACAAATGCTAATTGATCGGTGTGTGAACAATCAGGAGTGGAATCTACAATTAAGGCAAAGTAGCGAGAATGTTTTACCTCTTCAACCATTGTTTGTGGCACACAGTCTGCCATTACACTGATAAACTCATCACACGTTTTTGCAGATAAATATGACACATGGCCTGATCCTTTATTTCCATACTGAACAAGGTGCTGGGAAAGAAAAGGATCGAATTCACTGATTAACTCCAGACACCCTAAAAACAATCCATTGGAAGTAGACCCTAAATGCTCATTGTCACCTTGAAAGGGTAATCCTCTAACTGAGAGGAATTTCACAACAGAAACAATTCTTTGCAATACATTTCGCCAATAAGTGACCTCCTGCTCATATTGGGTTGAAAGAAGTGTATTTATTTGCCCTTTTTGTTTTTGTCTATTAATATAAGCTAACATGTTAGAACGATGGTCTACTGATTGTTCATGCTGTTTAATCAAGACATTACCATGTTTCCAATCGTTGAAACCTGCTGAAAATCCAGTTTTTTTATCCACAGGCTGAAATAAACAGCAAGGAACACAAAATACTTTATCAGACGACTTTGAGTAGATAAGCCAATCCCTAGTATAAGATTCACTGTTAGAAAGAGTACATTTAAATAGTTTTAGTGTAAGTGTACGCTTAGATCCGTCATTGTAAATACGTTCAGACTTAGAAAAATCTGCTTGAAAATTCTGTTTTGGTGGATTGTTTACAACCGATTCTATAGTAGAAGGCAAAGAGATGTCCCAAGTTGCCGGGTCATTGATGTTAAAAGTTAAAGGCAACAATTCATCAAATTTTGACTCAGAAATGGAAACAATTTGGCTATCCACATTACTGTTATCACTATTGCAAATAACAATATCCGGATTACCTTCATCATTATTTATTTGTACCGGTAGTGTGTCGGTATCCTTACTAGAGGCAGCAGAAGGCGTAACAGATGTAAAAAACGTAGCTATTTTCGGCACTTTCTTTAACAACTCTTGTCTATCACTCTCCTTCTTTGCAGCACGCTTTCTAAATTCAGAACCACTTAGTTTTTTGTTCATTTTTAAAAAAATACATCACTTACTTTCTCCCAAACAAAAACTACACTCATCAAAATCAAACTCAAACAATAAACTAACAACGTTTGAGGTTATAAGGTTGTTGGCGTGACAGCGGAAGATGAGCGCATGCGCGGATGCACCGGATGTATGGCATATTTACTCAAGTAATATATATTATGTATAGATGTTTTATTATTATTATGTTACTTACTATTTTTATTTTACATTCCCAGTAGCCTGTATTTACTTGTTCTGTTTTATATATTTTTAAAAACAATTATGTCAGATATTTTTAGTGGGTAATTTGTTTCCCAGTTTCCCTCATTTATTTTTTTTATATCTTTTATTTTGCTCCCCTGAGAATTTTGCGCCCTGGGCAAATGCCCAGTCTGCCCATTTATAAAACGGGGCCTGCTCATCGGAAAAAATTATGTTGGAAGCAAATTTTTCGTCGACATTACAGATGTCCATTAACCACTCGCAAAATTCCAGCAGTCGGTCAAAATCATTGTCTGACAATTCTTGAAGCAACTGTATCTTATACGGTGTAGTATATTCTTTCACTTAGTCTTAAATTGTTGCTAGGATATTTTTGTCATGTTTATTTAGTTGTCATGTTCAATTTTGTTCATTAAAACCTATCTTGAGGTTTCCTAATTTATTTCATACGGATGATACTTTTCACTTTTTTAATATCTTTCCTACAGAACGTCGACTGATACCATGGTTAAGTGCCAAATTTGTGGTGGAAGTTTGATGTAATTCTTCCAAATCAATTGCAATTTGTTCAACAGTTTCGTTCGTTGCAGTCCGTGGTCTTCCAGGTCTTAGCAGATTTTTTTACCATCCCAGCTGTAATGTTTTAGTTACTGTTGAGCGTGTTATAGGATTTCTCTCCGGATGCAAATTGTTGAAAATATGACACACTTCTTCATGAGCTCTAACACGTTTATTTATTACTATGCATACAAACAACATCAATTAGTTTATCTAAATAGATTTTTGCTCCAATGCAAAAAACTCAAAGGAGGTTGACTAAACTGCTATATTTCTCGTTTTTACAAATTTTTTTACACTAAACTGGGTAGGTATGTATGAATTCAAAATAACAAACTCTTTCAAAATCTGTGAAAATATATAGGGTGCCCCATTTAAATTAAAGAAAATAATGACCTCTACGGTTAGGCCGGGAGTATAATATTAACAAAAAAATGTACATGAGATGCATTTTGTTCTTTCTGTTCAAAGTTTAAATGAAATAACTATAAAAATTACTGTATTTCTTTCATTAAGGGGCATCTACCAAATTCGACCTTGCACAATTATGCTTTGTATATTTTTTTGTTTCCCTACGTCCTCGCGTTTAAGTTCACATAACGAAAATTTTATTAGAAATATGAAAGCTCCGCAACATGTAGGTAGCCAAGAGGTCCAAGCGGATTTTGGTTCACGTACTAATCTATAAGCTTCGTCAGTACTGAACTGGG
>CAJUYI010006448.1:0-13721 GCA_910591695.1 Galerucella pusilla
CTCCAGAGCTGGTTGAGGCAGTGAATACTGCTTCATTAGAATTATTGCCAAAGAAATCAAGAGAAAAGTACGAAAATGCATACAGACGTTTTATGGATTATCGCATGAGTAAAAATACGAGTTCTTTCTCAGAAAATGTTGTAATGGCATACTTCCTAGACCTTTGTTTAAAGATGAAATCTTCAACATTTTGGGCCAATTATTCAATGCTGAAGTCAACCCTTGCACTTAAACACAATGTAGATATATCTACATACTCAAAACTTCGTTCTTTATTGAAACGGCAAGCTCAAGGTTATAGGGCAAAGAAATCTAAGATTTTAACGAAGGAAGAAATTGAAAAATTTATCCAGGAAGCTCCAGATAAAGAAAATTTAATGATTAAGGTAATTTCCAAGGTTTTAATTTCTATTTAGATTATAGCTTTATTTATTTTTTAGGTGGCTGTAATATTTGGTATTTCTGGGGCCTGTAGAATGGATGAGTTAGTCCGAATGACTGTACACGATATAGAAGACTTAGAATCTAAGCTTTTAATCAGCATACCTGATTCGAAAACCAACAAACCAAGATCATTTGTAATTAATCAGATCTACTTGAATGTTTATCGAAAGTATGTTTCGTTAAGACCAGAAAATATGAACAGTGACCGATTTTGCTTTAAATATCAAAGCGGAAAGGGTTGTAGAAAAGTGGTAGGAATTTATCAATTTAGAAAAATGCCCAAAATAGTTGGTACTTATTTGAACTTGGTAAATCCGACAGAATATACTGGTCACTGCTTTCGTCGGTCTTCTGCAACAATATTGGTTGACTCTGGTGCCGACATAACTAGTTTAAAGAGGCATGGCGGATGGAAGTCATCAAACGTTGCTGGAGAATATATCGAAGAATCGCTTAACAATAAGGTTGAGGTGGCAAATAAAATTTTTACAGTACAAAATATTCAACAAAATGACCCTACCACCCTGCATGTTGTCCAAAATGTTTCTCATAGTTCTAAAAGTGTTCCTCCAATGTTCAATAATTGTACTAACTGTCAAATTACTGTAAATATAACAAATTGATCTTAAAAATGTATTCAGCAATGACTTGATGTTTTCAAAATATAAATTAATTCCTTATAAGCAATGTGTTTTCAATCATTTATGTAGAACACTAACAACTGTACGGAAATATCATTTCCTTACAGTAAGGAAATGACATTTCCTTACAATAAGGAAGTCCTGACTTTTTCTTCAAGAAATTTTGACAGGAATGTCAAAATTTCCTAGCGATTTGCGGAAAATATAATTTTTGTTTTGTTTTCGTTTTTGTGAGCAGATCATTGTTTTTGCGTGTGCATTAAAATTTTCATACATATTTTTATTATAAAGTTGTATTTAGTATAAATATTATATGGACTTATTTCATTGCAAAATGCCAGGAGTGGTATATTGTTCTGTTGATGATTGTCGCAGTAAAATGAAAGAGAGACCGTTTTTTAGATGCACAAAAGACAAAATTAGGTAAGAAAAGAGGTAATTTGGTAGTATACAAATGAACATTTTTTATTTTCTATATTATATTGCAGATGTGAAGCTCGGAAAAATGCTTTGGGTTTTAAAGGAAACCACCGATATGCCAATATAACGGTGGAACAATGTTATAATAGGATAAAAATTTGTAATTTGCATTTTTGGTTAATACAAAATCTAAATTGCTCAAAAGTACAGTTAGTTCTACGACTACAAATAATACCTATACTCCTCTAAATATGTTTACGACTGATTATAGAAATATAAAAAGTGTGGATGGGAATGCACTGGTATACGTTACTGGATACCTTCTTAAAAAGTATTTATTGCAGCATTCCTGTAACACTTGCTTAGAATTTATTAAGATACATCATCTAGAAGGAGAAACTACCGTTTTTTAGAAATATAAAGATTATATTGTTTCATCCAACATTTGTAATATGGTTGTGCCTCCCAAACATTTTGTGGAGCTCGTTATAGAATTGGAAAACACATTTATATATCAATTTAATAAAATAGCCCCTGAATATGGTGTCGGTATGAAGCTTAATAACAGCTATAAGAATGTTAAACTGTGTCATCCTTGTACAAATTTCCCAGTTGATTATTTTTATTCATAGTATACAATTATTATACACTGAAATATGCTAATCGTAGCATTAAAACTGAAAAATTACAGAAACAACACCCCAAACTAAGTATACTTAAACATTTGTAATCATTACTTTGATAAACATAACAATTTAATCAATAATTTACTTTTTCTACTACCGTGTGTAAAGTACGTACTTTAGACACATTTTCGAGTGCGTAAAACTTTATTTTACGCACTAGTGCGTAAAGAGTTTTACTTTACGCACTAGTGCGTAAAGAAAAAATTCCAATATGTATGTAGTTATAGTTATCCAGTCTTATAAAAATATAGGTATAATAAACGGATATTAAATCAAAGTTTTTTTCATAAATTGGAGATAGAAACCTATAGAATTCGGTAAAATAACCTAATAATTATTTAACAATTATTGTTAAATAATTATTAAGTACTGGAAATAATACGGTAAATAGGTATAAGTTGGCGGTGAGTGACTGACATTTCTTTGTGAATTGAATCTGACATTTAAAATTTAAATTGAGATCTTCCGACTATACCAAGAGTAAGCAATTGTATTTTATATTCAGGAATTGAATTTTTTTAGAAAACGATGATGTTATTTTAGATTATTATGAAAAGACTCTAAAGAAAAATTTAACTTACTTTACGCACTAGTGCGTAAAATATGTTTCTTTACGCACTAGTGCGTAAAGAAAATTACTATTAAACTTTTGTATTTCAATTAAATATTCGCTAGTAGAAAAAATATTGTATGCAATTCGTGTGTAAAGACCTTTTTTTCGACTCATGTGATTGACAATATTCACATTCGTCAAAAAAAAGGCTACTTTACACACTAGTTACATAAATAACTATTATCGAATCTTAAGCTTTAAAAAATGAACTTTCTTATAGCAGTATTTTGTTCCCTGAAAATCTGTATCGGATTGTGCCGTAAATCAGTAATACACGTATTTAACCACACGACTGTCCCTCGTAACTGTTGTATTATGATAACAGACGTGTAAGGCGCCAGAGAAAAGATGTAGGTACCAAAATTTTCAAACATTCCGACGCAAGTGAATTTACTTGTCGGTAGTTAGTGTACGGTGGTTAAAGTGAGGTATGGAAAAATTTGCCCAGAGTCTAGTGGTTCCTTTAGTCCTATTATTTGGAGTAGTTTTAGAAATTCATCATGTTCTGGTTTAGTTTACTCTTCCTCTCCTATATAGCTGTCTTTTTTTTGGCTTCGCCTATTTCTTCAAATATTAAATTGGCGACAACACTGCTCTCTCCTGGTTCTTTGAGTTTGTCTAGGCATTCAGTAATTTAATGGCTGCCTTCAATAGTTTCCATTTGGTGTGAATTTCCGGTTGAAAGATGTCCAAACTTTCAGTCCCTTCAATTGCTTTAGAGCCATTTGTATATCACTGAATGATATTCATTCCAAATTTGATGATGGTGTTGGGATCTTGTTTCACAAGAATTGGTTGAAGGAAGCAAAAATAGTTTTCGCGCTTTCAAGTTTCTTAAATTTTGTGTGACTGAATAAATTGGAGAACTGGGGTAGTTGGACAAGTTCAAGGCTACGTTAAGGACTTCTTACTGGACTAGTAATTGAAAAATTGCAAAGCCAAAAAATAGTTAGATCAACAATGGGAAAAGCAGAACACTGATTATGTTAAAAGAGTATTTAACTAAGACACAAAATGATTTATGTGGCGGAGGAGTCTATAAGGCAAAAATCATCAATTATGGAGCCGTTGCGTGGAGTAGTTGACGACGAGAGAAAACCTTTCCAAAATTCAAAGACTAGCCTGTATAAGCATTACAGGAGCAATGAGAACATGCCCAACGGCAGCCATGGAAGTGATTCTCAACCTCACCCCTCTACATATGGTGGTGGAAAGTGTTGCAGAAAGAACAAGATACAGACTAAGTAGAGAGGCAATCATTGAAAAAAAACCACGTCCTCACTTCTTAGCAATCAGACAATCTGGGACATGAAAAATGATGAAAAAGTATAACTTTTCAAAGGAATTCCTTACGGAATTAAGCAACAAGAAGGAATGGGATCCAAATACCATTACCAGACTTGGAAATAATGCCATTCAATGGTACACAGACGGCTCAAAATCAATAGAAGGAACTGGGATAGGAGTGTTCGGGCCAGGAACCAAACACTCTGAAAGCTTGGGGAAAACCCCAAGTATCTTTCAAGAGGAAATCCACGCCATAAGAAAGTGCGTCCTGTTCAATATTGATAAAGGATACAAAAGACAAAGGATTATCATAATGTCGGATAGTCAAGAAGCCATTAAAGCACTGAGCTTTTGTGTAATCAGTTCCAAAATGGTGTGGGAATGAACTAGGCGAGAACAATATTCAGGGCTATTCACTAAGCAAAGTTGTTATGGATTGCAACTTTAAATTGTCGTTATGTTCAAGGTCATTTGCTAAGCGCGAAATTGGTATACACTATTTAAGTAAAGTCGCTATAAGAGTTGCTATGCATAATGACAAGTGGCTATGGGAAGTGGTTCACTGACAACTGCTTCAGAGGTGTTGTTAACGAAAACCACTTGCGTCAGACACTTATTGGAATGTTTTTATTCATTCATGTGAACAGTTAAATATTTAAAATCAATAAGAATGGCATTTTTAGTACATATAGACTTTTTATTCATTCAATATGTGTGCTGCTAGACATTTGTCAATATTTTAATAAATATGGTCACTTTTTTAGAGAAAGTTCAAGAACCGAAAGAAGATACTTGAGAGATTCTAGTAATCCTTTCAAATTGCCAGATAATACATTTTAAAATTTGTGTAGACTGAATAAATAGATAGCTTTGGAACTTTTAAATGAGTTACATCACTTTATGCCCATGGATGCTACCAAGCCAGTGCTGGTATAACTTTACATTTTCCAGCAAGCCAAGCATCAGTTAGTAGAATTGTGACATTTATAGGGAAATAAGGTTTCCAAATACAGAAGATGAAAGTACTTACTTTCCTTCCATAATTTCAATTCAGCTTCACCGAAAAAATAAACAACCACAAAAACATTTGAAGTTTATATTTGTTAACTCTGTCAAAGCAAAGAAACGACCTATTTTCACGTATGGGTCTTGGAGGTTGTTATTATAACAACAGTTGCCAACCATGTATTAGAGAATACTAAAATTTCTAAGGTGGTTACTAAGGTCATTATCGAAAGCGAGTTGATGTGGTTAACAACTGCGATCACCACTTCACTTGGAGAATAGCCCTGAATGTCACCTTACTATGGATTCCAGGACACACTGGAATAGAAGGAAATGAAATAGCAGATGAACTAGCAAAGAGGGGGACTGAAATACCTTTCTGGGGGTCTTAACCCTTTTGCGGAATCAGCACCAATATAATATTGGAAGAAATAGGTAAAGCCGAGAAAAAGAGAAGATCTTACCATTGGAAAAATCTAGTAGGGGCTATACAATCAAAGACTCTTTTAGGTGAATACAACCTGTTGAGATCAAAAGAATGCATGTCAAATAAAACTGCGTTGAAAAAGCTCAAAATAGTGGAGGAAGAAGAATGTAGATTTTGTGGAATGGAAGAAGAAACTTCCATCTACATACTTTCCAACTGCACCGCACTTCAGAATCCTAGAGCACAGCACCTGGGAGATTGCTGGATAGAAGAGGAACATTTACCTAAGTTGAAGCCTGCAGACATCCTAAAATTCCTCCGGGAAATAGGACTAAAGGACCTACCACCTCAGAAACTAAGTAGAAGTAAGGGGGCACAATAGATCTTTTAGGTCTTAGTGAATGTCACCCAAAAATACACACATGCATACAAGGCGAAAATAAATATCCAAAAAATAATAAAAATTCCTAATATCACTCTGCTTCTTCATATTTTGCTACACCATTCTTTGATCTTTTTGATATTGTCTTTTAAAAAAATTAATCTTACCAGCGTTATAAAAAATCGGAGCTAACAATTTATTATCTTAATAAGATAAGAACCACATCAATGTATACATTGGACTGCAAACTCAAATCTGAATAATTTGATTAAACAAATTGAAGTAATTTTAATTGACCCAACAACATGAGGATGTAAATCGTTGGGCTGTTTGCCTCAATTACTTGTTTAGAAAAGTAAATTGAAAATTTAATGGGAAATTTAATATTCCTTAATGAGCGAGGTTCCTAAAATACGCTTCAATTAAAAACAAAAATTTCAGCTCTTCGTTAATTTTTTTCCTGATATTAGTAGAGTTGTCCAATATCAATATCTATCAGTATTAGAAACCTTTGGAAACTTAGTGTGAAAAAATGCTTCTTTTTTTAACTTTAATCATTAAAGTTCTTAAATCTCGTATAAAAATCATTTTCAACATACTCTGTGCAACAATATTTCTTATCAATATTGACTAATACTTGAAAACTCAATGGTTTGATAGTAAAATAAATAAATACTTTAGTGATAAGATAATTTACTTTTCATATGAATAATATTTTAATTTGTTATTTTTAAAATGAGTAGAATTACTAACGCTCTGAAGCAAATGAACGCGAAATAAATCACTAGTTACCCGATAAATTAATGTAAGTATAAAGTATTTCAAGAATAAATTCAGATTCAGAAACTTTTCTGTCCAACACTGGCTCAGTACTCTCGATATCCAAAATCTTGAACCTGTTTTGCTATTTAGTCCCTTCTTCTGCTAAATATTTTGAAAGCCACCAAATTGTTTTATTAACTAGTTCCCATTCATTTTATTTATTTTCAATGAAATAATTTCTGTATCTGTATCTGTAGAATAGGGAGGGTGAGTGTAGGCTCACAGTACTTAGGCCACATGTACCCATTGTACATCTTCCCGAGGAGTTGTCCTGCTAGGTCATCTTTCCTCTAACTGCCACAGAAGGCAACAGTTATTTATATTTTATTTTTAATTTGTGGTGAACAATTTTCTATTGTCTGGTTGCTCTGCAGCCGGCAAGTTTAGGGCAAGACAAGTTTTACCTTTCAAGACAAGCTCCCAATTTTAAATCCAGAGAAGATTCAGCCACCTTTGTTCCCGTTCCCGATCCGTGCGAGAGAAGACATTACCGCCACTGCCGCCATCGCACTAAGAGCTGCAAATATCCTCAGCCCTCTAAGATAAGTTCCTCCGTCTTATCTATAGCGTGTGTAAGATTTGGATTTGGCGTGCACTCTTTGTATTGATTATTTAATAACCATTGGATTGGATAAACGTGTTCAGGAATAAGTCCTGCATCCTGCATAGGGGTGTGTCCACTAGCCCCATAGTATGGAAGTGTTTCCTTAGTTGACAGTGGCCAGTTAGAAATCCTACCGTTAAACGTGGGTTTTTCCTGGTCATCAGCCCTTTTAGCTAGGGACGAGCTGTACGCCGAAACGCGATCCACGATGATGAGACCCATCGGATAAGATGGGGGGAAGTGGTGGAAGTCCTCCCCGGAAATGTACCTCGCTTAGAGAGGAACATCCTGGGTGGGACGGGCTCATCTAGGTTGTGTGTGTGCCAAATATTTCTTCAGCGCCAGCTTCCCATGGTCGCCCAGGGTAATCCTAGCAAGACTGCATCCTTTGATTCCATCCCATCTCTGAAGGGATTGAGCATGGGTGTTCCGCAATTGTCAAAATCCTTAGGCCGATTACCTTCACTCTTACTCCTGTCGTGCCCTTTAACCCACCTCAGGATAATATTGCCGAGGCGTTAGCTAAATCTTGGTGGCACTCTAGTACTATCCCCGATATAACTAGTTGTCTGTTCAAGGCTAATAGGGCTTGTCTACTATCAGTGCAGATATTTATGTTTTTGCCAGAAATTCCTTTTTGCGTCAATTGAGACACCAGCGAGGTCTTTTTGAACCACGCTGGTATTGTTTCCCATTCCCCACCTTAGGCCTAGTGCTCTTGAGTAAACTCCACATCCTGAGCCTTCTCTCATTTTTGAGCCATCTGTATATTATATGCGTATTGCATTTGCAACATCTGACTCTGTGTTCTGTTTTATTTGTATTTTGTAGGGTTTATGGAGCTGGTATTTTTAACCCTCTATATTTTTGACTTTACATTACTCAATTTTAAGTTAAGTTTTCACATATTAATTAGTTAGTTTTATTCCTGAAGTCCAATTTGTATAATAATCAGATTCTGGCTTAATCTTTTTGTAATCTCTTATTTTCTTCCCGGCTGATTATTTTACCGAATCAAGCGATTTTTTAACATGTACTAGCACGTCTTTGACTCTGTATTTATTCGAAACCTGTTCACAGTCATTTTAATTTGTTTTCTGTTGTTAATTTTTGGAATTGCGATAAGAAAAATCAATTTAATATTCATTTCCTTACAGAAAAATAATTTTAAAAAAATGTTTGCATTTGGAATATTATTAGCTGTTCTAATTGTTGGAATATGCCTTATAAAACAATCCTCAAAACCAAACCCAAGCAAAATTTTAAAAGTCTACTCTCAAAAGGGAAAATGGTACCTTTTAAAATATTATTTGATGGCATTATTGCTATTTCTCAGACGATTAAAATGCTATATTTACGGTAAAAATCAAATATACAAAATAGAAAAACTTGAAAGACTGCAACAATTATCAGATCATGACGAAGTAAGTTTTTTTCTTAAATCACATTTTCAATTTTTAAATTTATTTATTTCCAGGCTTTCGATGCAGTATTTTTCCACGTAGTTTCTCAAAATGGTATATATTTTTGTGGAGGAACTGAACGAAGACACAGGGGTAAAATAGTGGGCCTAGTATATATTGTGGTATGTTAAATACATTTAAAAGTAAAAATCTTTGTTCATGAAGCTGCGATCTAGCACTGCAATGTTCATCTACACCATCTTTTGATGGAAGGCATCAATTAGTTAGACAGTGACTTATCCAGAGCTGGGCAGAGTCGTAGAGCTGGTATGGTAATGCTTGCTGTCATCAAGCTATGGAAGAAAAGGTACCACTGAAACTTCACCTGACAAACAATTTGTGGATGCAGCTGAAAGTGTCTAGGGTATGATGAAGAACCCAACGGCAGCCATGGAAGTGATTCTCTACATATGGTGGTGGAAAGTGTTGCAGAAAGAACAAGATACATACTAAATAGAGAGGGAATCATTAAAAAAAATCACCTCCTCACTTCTTAGAAATCAGACAACCTGGAACATGCCACAAGTGAATGTCACATACATGATGAAGGAAGACACTTGTTTCAGGCTACATCAATTATTAAAGAACTGGCAAAAGAAATATAGCAGCACCGCGGGAAATATAAAACTTCTTGTCTTGTATTCACAATAAGTGACAAGATTCAGTACAATATCTACAGAATAAATATGAGAAACTCTATAGAAAATATAGTATAATCATTGTTTGAAAAAAAATACAATCATTTTGAGTGACTTTGTTATTTTCAGCATCCAGAATATGGTGTTTTAGAAAGTGAGGAGTTACCTAATACCACACTAGAAGCAACAGTAATTTCCTTATACAATCAAGATTGTTACGCAGGTGGAGGAATCACAATTACTCCAATTGAACCAATGAAAAAATGGAAAATCAATTTTAAGGGAGTTATGAAGTAGGTGGTAGTAAAGAACAAACGACCAGAAACTGAATGAAATTGTTTCAGGCAACAAATGAATCCTCAAAAGCGTTTTCATGTGACATTAGATCTGGATTGGACAAGTGACTACCAATGGTTCTTTTTTGAAGCTGATGTACCCATACCGGTTATAGCAAGAGCGATTGCAAAAGAAGAATGGTCAGCACAGCTATTTAAAAACTTAAAAGAGTATGTATTTGAGTAATTTCTTTCATCTACTTACAATTAGTTGCGTAGATAAGAAGCCCCGTGAAGTTTGCTAGGTGTCTTGCGCAGAAACCATTCTACGTATATAACGACCGTTTCATGCCACTGGCATTACAAACGATGTTTCATGCCGGCAGCCATCTTATTATTGACATTTTTAACGATCTATTTTCATATGCCAGTGTAGAAAAGCTTCAAATAACTCCCAAATATGTTTTATTTAAACTGTACATACGATAAATATATTTTCAATATCGTATTTTGTGTTAGAAAAGCTTGTTCCTGATAGTATTTAACTTTTAGTGCGCATCAGAAGCATTACGAACAAATGGGTTACGTGAATGGTACTCTTCAAATTGATTCCAAATCTTTTCCACTGGAAAATGTGAATGCTTTCCGAGATCACAGTTTTGGTATAAGAAAATATGTTTATCTAAGACGAAAAAAGTACTAACTAATGTGTTGTAGGCTTCAAAAGGGATTGGTCCGTAATGCATCGTTACATATACTCCATGTTTTATCTGGAGGATAACACTAAAATAGCCTTGGGTGTCGTAAGTCAACCGTGTACCACATCGCATTTAGAAATGGGGTTCGTTAACCACGTTGGAGGTAAATTGGATCCCATCGATGATATTTATTTGAATTTACCAGAGATTGCCGAAGATGGAGTACTTCCTAAAGAATTAAAGTTTACTTTCAATGCGAAAGGAGTGTCGTACAATGTACACATGGAATTTTTGTATGATGCTTGTCATTATAAGGGAAAAGATCGAGTAGCTGTTATGAAGGAACGGTTTCACAAATGTGTTGTTAATGGTATACCTGGCAGGGGTATTTCAGAATGGCATTATAATAAAAATATATTGAAATGAATTTTTTTTCCTATTTTATTTTTATTTACACTATCCTTTTCGATACATGTTTTTTAGTACAAAAACTAAACTGGACCAAAGAGCGATCAACCTTAGATCAAAACTAAGTAACTTTTTATCTTCTTGAAATCTTTTTGGCAGCTTCCAGCTTGATTTGCTGTTTCTTTGTTACCTTTTACGTAAAACTTCCTTCGGCTCCAGTCTATTTTAAGAAAATAATGCACAGTTGAGGTGAGTAAATAAGGGTAAATAAATATATTACATTCACTTATATAAACTATTCATTGTACAAACATTTAATAACAAATTATTGACTATATAAGTAGTTCTTTGAATATCTTTCGATCACTAATGTTAGGTGTGTTTTGATAGACGTCCCTGAAAAAAAAAAATAAAATCATTTAAAATTGAACAGGCTGAGCGGTTTGAATATTCACATTCACTTATGCAGTACTTAATACATGTGGCGAGTGAGGTGGGTTGTCTATATTCACAAATCAACCATAAACAATAAAATGACAGTATCGACACCTAATAATGAAGGATGTTTTTAATAAGAAGTATTATTATAATTATTGATAATCTTACTCATGTTATTTCTCTATGATAGGTTTTTCTTCATATGGTGGTGGTTCCTCTTCGGCAATGAGTTTTAATTTAACAATATCTGATGTAGAATCGTACCCGACACTGACAGATGGTACCATGATATTTTCCATTTCCACACTGTCCGTTTTAAAGGGCGCGAGAATTAACTTTCTATCGCGAAGAGATAGTGTTCGATGTATTCCAGAAGAGGGCAGCAACGAATCCTGCAAAAATAAAATATTATAAATGACACAATAGGGGATGAGAATGATAAAAAACATGCAAAAATTTTTTTTTTGTATGGTAGGCCTTAACTGTCATTATTTTCAGAAAAAATACTTTTTGTTGGCCACACTGACCTTAGACTGAACTCCTCTATTGACAATGAAGTTTTAAAGGAAAAATATCACTTTTCCGCACTATTTTTAGGTTATAACTAGTAAAAATGTTGACAGAAAAGTCTTTTTTGTATAGTGGCTGTAAAAAACTAATTCTTCTCACCTGCTGAGCTTCATTTCCGTTACAAGTTCTCTCGGATTTCCAATTTTCAAATGTACAAATAGGAACTCGTCTGGAAGCTCCGTAGAAACAAGGCAGAACTTGTTTGAACTCCTTCCTGAAATTTTCATTCAACCAAGCGTAAAGAAAAGGATTATAACAAGTCGACGACATCGCTACAGCATGTCCAACGAAAAAAGCCAAGTAATAAAAATCCCATTTTTCCATTTGCTGATAAAAATCGTTGATGATATTGAAAGTGTTCAACGGCAGCCAGGATATTAAAAACACAGCAACCATAGCTATCAACATTCTGTTGGTTCTTTTTTTCCTGTCTCTATCCACTTCTTCTTTTCGAGAGTTTTTAGATCCCGGCTTAGATCTTGCTCGATCGTTTAATTTTATAGAAACGCATATGTAGCAGTACGCCATTATTAAAAATGGTAGAAAAAATTGCATTGCAGTTGTTATCCCACCGAAAGTTTTCCTCCAGTCTTCCGTCGGCCAGTTTTCATCGCAAAAATATTTCTCCTTATTCCTTTCAGAAGGAGTTAGCTTAACGTATACCCCATAAGGTAAAGTAACTAGTATGGAAAACATCCAAATAATAACAATAATAACGATACAAGTAGAAAGTTTCATTCTTGGATGAAATGGGTAAATTATGACAAAATATCTATCGATAGCAATTGATGTTAAAGTTAAAGTGGATATATAGACGCTAATTCCTTGTGTAAAAGATACCAAATGACATATGAATCTTCCAAAAACCCACTCTCCTAAGAAGGTATATAAAGGGGTAAAAGGAACAGCTAGAATGCATAATAAAATATCCGATAGAGCTAAATTTGTTATAAATAAGTTTGTTACGGTTTGCATTGCTTTATTCCGGAAAACTACGTAACAAACTAGAATGTTTCCGAATATTCCCATCACGAAAATCATTGTGTAAACAATGAAGAACGCCACTTGTATTGTATTGTTATTTATTATGTCTTCGCTCGCTGTATTGTTGTTAGTAACTCCTGCCATTTTGCTCTAATGGTTAGTTAGTTCTTAAAGTTTGGTACTCTCGAGGATTCGCCATTCAAATCTGGAAATAAATAAAAAATTTAAAAGCTGGTGCATTATTTACCTTACACTATTATTATCCCGTAACAGAAATTACTGAACACCAGAGACAACTGAACACACAACTTACACTACCACTAGGTACATCCACATTGACATTGTTTGTTTTATTAGAGGAAAGTCACCAAATATGGAATAGTATCCTAATATGGAATGCCTTTATTTCTCTAAGACTATAAGTATGAAACACTCGACCATCTTTTGTTTCATTCGGTCTACTATAACTATCGCACCCACACCATCGAGTCAGTTACGCGAATGCTTCACGTGTGGCAGGCGTGTTTTGTTTTGTTGTCGTGTAGAAAATTTTAAAGGTAAGTAATAAACGAGTATTACCAGCTGTTATGTTTGTTTACGTAACTGTTATACTATTTGGTATATCGGTATTATGTTTATTTCACCATTTTGTGATCTTTTGTCATTAAAATATTGTGACTTTAAAAAATATTTAGAAGAGTTTGAACTAGTATAAAAATCCAAATATGGACAGTCGTCGGTGTCTAATTATGGAATATTAAATTAAATTCTTGATGTGTGGGCTCTGGGCACATTATGATTGTGCTGGTCCAGAGTTTAATACTTGGATCTGTGACTTTTGCAAGTAATTATAGTAATAGTAATTATAGTAAATCAACAATTTATAGATTACTAAAGGAAAGCAAGAATGGAACTC
>CAJUYI010006449.1:2567-13719 GCA_910591695.1 Galerucella pusilla
ATTATATGTTTTTTCCTTTTTTCTTAGATCAGGTACATTTTCTATAGAATTTCTGAAGTAAAAGTATAAAACAAAACGTTAAAGTATAAAACAAAAGTGCATACAGAAAAAGTTACAGGGTGTTTTATTTGAAAATTGAAACGTTACTCTAAAACAGTGAATCTATGAAAATTTACATTTCCTCCACCGGAGTCAGATACTGACTATTGGTAAATAGTAAAATGCTCATAATTTGGACACAGCCATGCGTGTGTTTTGGGGACACCATGTATATATACGTCAAAATTAAACGCAAGTTAAGTGTATCTTCTTCAACAGCTATTCAAGAAATTATAATATATAAGGTCTTGGAAAAGGAGTGACAAATAAAACAATGCATAGAAACCATTATTTTAAAGAAAGTTTATAAATTTTAAATGTTGTTCACCGCTTAAAATTTGTAATCAATAATTTTCTACCGACTAAGCATTATGTTCTTACAGTAGGCAACGTTTATTATCTTTTTAAAGACTTATGGATATCTACGTATAAAACCCCATCCTTAATATAAAATTTAATTGCTTTCTAGAAATACTCTTTCAGTTGAACAAGTTTCCAAGAATGCGTTTCATGTCTATACCGTTCATTAAACATATAAAAACCATTAAATACACGACTTCTTACTATTCCTTGAGTTATGCCTCTGCCTAAAATAAACCGAATATCCAAATATAACCGTACCAAATGGCTTTGAGGAACTGATAAAACTTCCAATCTTATTCGTACGATTCTGGTGATGCTACAAACAAAACTTCCCCCATTTCTTATGTCAGGGCTGGGCTAGGATATAATTTTTTGGAATATTTTCAAAATGCTCGTCTAAACCAAAAGTTGACTATTGGAATATTTATAAACTGAAGAAATTTTCATAAAATTACTTCACCCCCTTCATACTCTCTACCTCTGAAACCACTCTAGTCGTACATTTTTCTTCAATCTCATCTTCACCCACAACATTAACTTTCCTTGAGTTTTTATCTTTCATTCCTCTCAAAAATTCGTGTCAAACCTTAGTAAGCAATTGATATTGTTTGTTGTATGTTTTTTTAATCATAGATCTTCCACTCAGTTCCTCAGCAAAGTATTGAAGACTAGTAGCTTCCTTTCTACTAGCAATAGCTTTTTGAGGTGTCTTGCTAGGACACCTTTCAAACTCTCGGTGCTGTCTTGAGGGAAAAAATGCTATAGAGGTCAGGTCAAATCCACCAGTTAACGCCAATGAAGTATCATTCAGTAACTAATCCCATATATCGACACAAGTGCACCACTGGGAAAGGCAAATGCAAAGTGAGTGTAGAAACACTTGAACATTTCAAGAATCACAATGAGAGACCGGCTAAAACCTAAGAATAAAGATTGGAAAGCTTTGCAAGAAACACATATATATGTTACCGTTGAAGTACATAATGCAGTTATTTCATAGAATACCTAGTTATTCCATGAAATAACTGATCGTGTCCGTTAAAGTGTGTAATATGTTATTAATTAAATAAACAATTTATCTAAAGAAATTAAACTAATGATAGACAATTAAAATGCAAAATAAGCAATTTATCTAATTTATGCAGCGTATAAATGGTATTTATGGGAACGTACCATAACATCATTTGTTACAACAAGAATTACTAAAATGACACTTGGAATTACAAGGAACATTATTTTTAAAACATTTTTTGTTGACACACTGGGTTATACACGAACAACAAGTTCTTCTCCCTATGGCCTGAAATAGTTCATAAATGCATTAGGGGTGGAATGTAAATTTATTTGTCATGTGAGAAATATGATATAGATTATTTTACACTTTAACGGGCTGCAGATCGTTATTTTATGAAATAACTAGTTAAACTATGAAATACAAGAGAGTTTCACACTTTAACGGACATATACATCAAATAAACCAAAGATAGAAGATATGTTCCAATACCTAATACAAGTTCTCATAACGTACTAAACAGAAAGGGGTAACAACATTCTGAGATAATGAGACGAAGGAAGATATCAAATCTACAGTGCAAAAGCAAACTCGGAAATGGATAGTTAAGAAAGTTCTGATGTGGAATATATTATAATTTTTATATCGTTCTACTAATGGTACTTGTTGGAATACGAGTTTCTTTTAAAGAAGGCCTTGTTGCAACCAATGCGGAACTTGTGTATGCAACCACGATAAATATTCCTCGAGAGTTACACTTGCATAATATTATCAATCGACTTCAAACCACAGGAATCAAAATATGTTTGTTCATAAGGATCTAGTTCAAGTGTTTATCAGCGAAGATGCTGTCAAAAAACCTCTAGAAAGATTTTACTGGCCCAAATAAAATGTGTGAATTTCCGCTTGAAAGCTGCTTGGTGTTTTTCAACTGTATGGATGGATCATTACATTCAGCAACTATGTTTAGGACTCATAAACTTATTCATCCCTGACCGCGACAATTCTAGTGAAACTTTAATGAAAAATCTATTTTTGTACTTTATTTGACAATGTAACAGATTTGACCCTGGTAACTTTCGTGCGTTGTAAATGGATGAGCGGCGTACATAAATAAAAAAGCCTCACTTTCCCAACGCATGTGACGCGCTACAGACACACACAGGTTATTGTTTTTACATCTCTGGCACTAAAGGACTCGTAGGGTTAGGTCCGGGACAAGTATTGATTTTTGTCCTTTAGTTGCGAATCTAACAGAATTGTTTGTTACCCAATGTTACCGAACATGAAAATATTCATACTGGTTGAGTCGTATGAAATGGGGAATGTCAAATTGCCATTAAAAAGTGTGATACCATATTTTAATATTTATCTCATAGCTTTTTTTTTTCCCTTGAGCATCTGACTTGTCTGATTTGTGGCGTGCTTTATCTAAATTTGTTGAAGGATTTTTTTTCATAAAAAGCAAGGACAGTACAACAATCTAATTTGTAAGAACAAAATTAAGCAGACAACTTCCGCTAGAAAAAAAAGCAATAGTAAAGGTGATATGGGTATGAAATCATCACACAATTTACCAATGGATAAAAAATATGCATGAAAAGATGATACTATATTGGAAAAGAAAATAAAGAATAATATAGTAAAGTGGTGAGAAATTGAAGTTAGGAAAAAATTCGACATTAAATATCTAGCTACTGACTAAATGGAAATTTTAACACTTTGTTAAACTGGTTATTTAATTACAATAAATTTTGTTCTTTTTAAAGTGGAAAGATAAAAAGGTCTCCAGATTATCCTTTGCGAAAAGTAGAAACTTTTGAAATCCCAAATTCGCCAGTCGATTAATTTCAATTAGAGAAGCGTAGTTAGCCATGAAAGCCAAAATTGGATTGCAGAGATCTTGCAAATTAGTTTTATTTTTATATGGTTTCGAACTTGGAACATTGGCGTACAAAAAATACTATAATTAGATGAAAATACACATTTTCCTCACTGGCATTTGATTTAATACCATTTTTAAGAATATTTGAAATTTAACAATAATAATTATATTATCTTCTGTAAGTTCCTTGTGGCATTATTTATTATTTTTTCTCTTATTTTTTTGGGAATCAAACCACAATAATGTTTTTTATTTTTTATTTCGACGTTTCGGTAGCGTTCCAGCTACCTTTGTCAAGATTAACTAATGATAAAATAATTTTTTGGTCCCTATCTGACACAACGAAAAAAATATAACAACTAGACAATCAATAATATTTTGAAGTTTAAGACTACAAAACTTTGTTGTCAAATTTTATTAAGGTCCATTCATAGTAGATCACATCTCTGGTAAAATGTGAAATAAAATATTTTATTTTATGACATTCCAAAGATATGATTCGACAAAAATAATATTGAAAGAGCCCAATAATAAAAGACGAAAAATCGTGTCATATAGGGACCAAAAAATTATCTTATTATTAACTCCAAGAGTTATCCATTTCTCAAATGTGGTTATAAAAATCCAAACAAGAAGGATCAATAAAACTCAAAGTCCAAACCACAAATTTTTAATATTGTCCACCAAAAGGACAAATTGTTCAGCAACTAGTTTCGGTAGAAAATTACCATCATCAGGCTACAATAGAAATGTTATACTTATCAAAAAAGATCTCATGAGATAATGTTAAAAGTTGTGACAAAATATATTAATATTATTGAAGTAAGATGAAAAAAAATTTTTTTTTGACATTAAATAGTATCAACCACAAATTATTCTGTTTTAAGTCTATAGATAGTTTTAAGCCTATAGATATAGTATGGATTGATGGCAAATTAATTTTCTTCCTGTTGTTAATGTTTCATTAAGGTAATTGTATTATTATTTTATATATTTATATCACTTAGACTTGAAACAGAATAATTTGTGGTTGATACTATTTAATGTCAAAAAAAAATATTTCATCTTATTTCAATAATTTTATTTTATAAAAATTTGTGGTTTGGACTTTGAGTTTTATTGATCCTTCTTGTTTGGATTTTATCATTAGTTAATCTTGACAAAGGTAGCTGGAACGCTACCGAAACGTCGAAATAAAAAATAAAAAACATTATTGTGGTTTGATTCCCAAAAAATGAGAGAAAAAATAATTATATTCCGTAGATCCCAGTAAAGTTCAGTTCCTTTGGCAATGTAGCACTGACTCCTGTTATATTCTAATAAATTGATTCAAAGAATTAAAATAATAATAAATATTATTGTATTGCTAGGGGAAAATTCTTGTATTGGTCCATCTGCATACAATGTAATTGTTTAAACGACTTATTTTCTTAATAAATAATACCAACACAGTGATATCTATTTCCAATTAACTAAGTGAGAAATATGATAGGTGTGACCTTGTTTCTGTGGATTTCTATTTTTATAGTGTTTATCCATTTAAACTGTTGGAAAACAACAATTAAAATCGCTGAGATATTTTATTCCGTACTTATAGCCTATTAATATTGAAAACCATAATAAAATAATTGTTTACGTGATTGTCGCGAACCATAACGTAATGTTTTTCTTTTCGTCTGATAAATTATACAGTGTGTAGCAGCCAAATGGAAAAACGCTTGGAGGCGTCGATTTGTATTATTGAATGCAACCCCCTCTATATTATTTGTTTTTTGAAGGCTCCTCGTATATATTTTGTTTAGTTTTAGAGGATGTACAAACTTTTACTAAGAATAACTTTCTGGTTGACACTGTGTAAGATCCGTTTATTTTTCAATGTTTTTAAGTGATTTTCAGTGGCAATAACAACTGACATGTCGAGGCAGTCAAAAATTGGAAGTTTTCAGCTACCTGAGACTTCCACAAAAAAAGTAATTTATGAAGTTTCAGAGGGTAATCGATAGTTGAAAAAGTTGTTCGTTTCTAGACATTTAATATTCCCATTTGCGAGTAAATAAACGCAAGCGACCCTTTCTAAGTTTATTCAAATTTTATAATGTTAATGTTGTGCGATTTAAAGTTTTACAGACATTTGACTTTATAATGAAATTTAGTCGAATAGTAAATTCATTGGAATTCTTTGATAACTTTTAATGTGTTGAACAATTTAATTAAAATTTAGGTTTCGTAGAAATTTGGTTCATCATAGAATCTCTGCGATTATTTATTCATTTTGTTTGATTTTTCCACCTTTACTAAGTTCGACCCTGTGCGAATCCAACTGTCCGTGAATTAGAGCCACTTATTTGGTTCCAGAGTACAATACTTGAAGAATAATAATTAATGCAGAACTGTTTCAAAATCAAAAAGAATTCTTAATAGCTACATTCTTTTGGAACGTTTTCAATTATTCACAATTTTAATGACTGTTAGCATTGTTTTCATTGTAGGAAGAGCGACAGTGACTCAATTTTTTCTAGACGAGATGAATACCAAAAGCCACAAAAAGAGGAATATTTTTTATACTGACGAGCAGACAAAGAAACTTTTTTTGTGTTATATTCGAGGGAAGACTATATTTAAATATTAAATACTTAATTCTTAATTACTATAATTTCATCAACAATATTTTGGAAAGTATGCGTATGTTTGTACGAGGTAATGGTATTCAAACAAAAACTCACATGAAACGACATTTTCAAGACAAACTAAACCAAGTGTTTTGTTAATATCGTATTCTGATTTGAATTGGCATTAAAACCTAAAATTGTAATCGTCTATCTAGTAAATATCCTCTGGTGGCAACTTTATGTATCGGGTGGCCAAATAAACGAAGTAAGCCACTGTATCTTGG
This sequence comes from Galerucella pusilla, assembly GCA_910591695.1. NCBI lineage: Eukaryota > Metazoa > Arthropoda > Insecta > Coleoptera > Chrysomelidae > Galerucella > Galerucella pusilla. Next base: position 8,820 of record CAJUYI010006449.1, read on the forward strand.
AAACGGTTAATTTACGACCTTTCCATGCTGGAAATTATTTTCAACATTTTAAAATATTCGCACTAACTTACATGACTAGAAATATGGTTTGTCTAAAATTTGCTTAATCCAGTTGTACTGAAAATGCATCCATGCACATCTTACGGTAAGACAAGACAAGTTCAGCCATTAATAGGCTATATAAGTGTCAAAGGTAATAGTACAATACATTATAACGCCTTACAGGGTATTTGAAAATGAAAGAACAATGATCGTTCACTAAGAAGCAACAACTACTTCCCTGGATGTATGCCACGAAGGACATTGAATTATACACGAAGAAATGCTGGAATCACACACAATTCGACGTTATTTCATCTTAAAACTCTAAATTTCAAATAACTACAGTCCGAAACAGTCAACGGTTCTCGAAATAATTCAAAAACCCTTAAATCCACTTGAAAAGAACATAAGAAGAACAAATAATGCACAAATTCACTCGAGTATACGGATGTTAGCTTACAATCGGACCATTTTCCATTTTATTTCAGTCAAATACAGACCAAAACGCGAAAGAACGCTGAAAACAGTTCAAAACAATAGGAAAACACACACAATTCGACGTTATTTCATCTAAAAACTCTGAATTTCACAAAGCTACTGTCCGAAACAGTCATCGGTTCTCGAAATCTGTCAAAAATCCTTAATGCCTTAATTCTACTAAGTAAGCACCCAGGAAGACTAAATAATGAACGAATATACTTGAAAACGGATGGTAGCTTACAATTAGACCATTTTCCATTCTATTTCAGTCAAATATAGACCAAAATGCGGATTCACGCTGAAAACAGTCTAAAACGTTAGGAAAACACACAATTCGACGTTATTTCATCTCAAAACTCTCAAATTCACGTAACTACGGTCCGAAACAGCCAACGGTGATTGAAATAAATCAAAAACCCTCAAATCCACTCGAAAAGCAGACGAAAATACTGAATAATGCACAAATCCACTCGGATATACTTTAATACGAAAATTAGCTCGCAATTGGACCATTTTCCATTTTACTTCACATAACTACTGTCTGAAACAGTCAACGAATCTAGAAATCAGTCAAAAACCCTTATTTCTACTAAGAAAGTACACAAGAAGATTAACTAATGAACAAAGCGGTTCTGGTATATCTGCAAGATATTTATTGAAATTTGAAATTTTCTACCGAATCCTTGTTCTATCTATCTATCTATCGGACTAGAATTGCGCTTCCGATTCCCTGATCCGTAATTTTCGTTTCCATATCTTGATCCATATTCACTGTCATTTTGCTTGGACTCTTTTTCTTGGTTACCATACCATAGCCAAGGGTTCCCCACCGTCTTAAACTCGCCGTTTGTCCTCTAAATCTGGTAAGGGCATGTCAGTGCGTACAGTTGTAACATGGGCGAGTTGGATCTTTTACTGGTTTTTGCTGGTGCTACCTAATCAGCATCAGTGATCTCACCAGTGCCCCACTGACCATTTTGGAGCTGTTTCTTATCATCAGTCCTCGTCTATCGTCCCTGTGGCTCGAGAAGAGAGTTACTAAACCACTTCACCAAGGTCTTTAAAGCCCCTAGAAGTGGATCTATCATACGATCTATGTATCTTTCTATCTAAATTTCTCTCATTTATCGCATTTATTTGGCCACCCAGTGATTGTTTATGATGTACAACAAAGTTCAAGAGAAAAACTCCCACTCTCATAATGTTTGGTAACTATTTTTAAACCCTTGTTTACAACGGTTGGTTCGTATTTACATCTACCAAAAATAAGTTTTCAGTTCTAATAGTCGTTGAAAAGTATTATACAATATTTTTCATTAATTATATAGCAAAATTTTTTCTTACACTAATATAAATCTAAAATCGGGCATATTTTATGAAGGACCTATAATTATGTTGTTATTTATTGTTATATAAGTGTAACGAAATAATTTGTTGCAATCAATCACGATATACTTATTATAAATTTAACATGTAGACCTTGGTGTGATATTTGATTTTAAAGTATTTCTTTTCTTTTTCAGGTAAGCGAAACCAATTTCATTCCCAAATCGGTAAGATTATATAATCATAATGCTATTTTAAAATATCTACAGTAACATAAATTGGTAACAAATAGCAAATATGTCATTAATTGTTGTTGTCCTATGGACTCTTTAGAAAATAGTTTTCCAATTCTTGAATGTTAATATCTACTTTTCGATATATTTGCAAAAATCAAAATACCTTCTTTTTAACCTTAATTGTTTTCAATTTTTCATGTTCTAATAAATGCCCTCGATACATTTTTCTAGACACAATTCCCAATCTAATGAGCTAACACATATTTTAAGGAGCACTATCTCTATTTTTCACTATACCTATTAAAAGTAATAATTTTATCTTTTAACGTAATGCCGATCCTGTAAAAAGCTTAATACATTTTTTATTGTCTGTTAAACAACCATTTTGGCATCGTGTTCTCATAACAACCCAATTGGAGACGCTGTTATATCCTGTGGCCGTCACCAAACATTTTTATTTACGAAAGTGCACTTATGACTTGTACTCTCTTGATAATGAAATTATAAACACTACTTGGCTTGTAAAGAGTCTCGATCTTCCTTTATTTTTTGTTTTCGTTTTTTCAATTAGATGTAAGGAGTTGGGATAATAAACATACTGTCATGAGAAAAACACATCAAGAACGGAAAAAGCTTGCAGACTTATAAATATCAGGTTCAAATTACGATATTGAAACTGTACGTAACGTAACATTTTTGCGCATCACTTCGTTTCCTTTTTTTTATAAGATATAATCCTTTTACTTGGTTCTCAGCCACGCAAACAGTTTGTCGATCGTATATTACACGAAGAAATGATTGTTTTCGTCTCTGTAAACAGTAATTTCAACACTAGTTTTCCCACTTCTAAAAGTTGTATACATAAAATGTGCAATTTGTCACGGAATCCGTTGAAAAATTGTTTATTATAATTAAAAAAAAACAGGATGTAATAAATACCGCGCTAATTACGTAGATAAGTAGTAGGTTTATTAAATCATCTTTTAAATGTGGAGATTTTTTAAAACAACCTTTACTTTAATTACGTTCTAATGATAAAATGAATATTCATAACGATTTATGAGCGAATCTATCTCCATTGTAATAATTTACAATAAATAAACACAAAATAACTTGTTTGTTTCCTCATCACGAGCTATGTGTTTGGACGAAAACTGAATACCATTTTCAAGTATCGTCCAGTACCGGACTCTGTAATAAGAGTTTGTTTAAGCGTAGAATCTTTCTTGAGGTGTTACTTCACTAAACTGGGCTAGGCCGCTTGTACCGCATAAAATTCAGCGGCTTACCGCAATCCGCAGCGGCTTTGCTGCGGAAATACAATCAACTACTCCTAACTGGCTTAGAAACGTTTCCACTGAAAGTGAAAACTTTTATATGCGATAAAAAGATTGATGATTATGGTCTAGTCTAGTGAATGGGTAGATATTTTTATTTTAAAATTTTCAGCGACAAATGTACCGAACCACGTCACTCTTTTCTAGTTCATCTGCTGTTTCAATTTCAATTAGAAAAAACACCATATGATGTATAGTCAAACGCACTCTTATCGTGCGGGTTCAAAGGTCACTAACCATATGTATCAAATCAAAAAACACAGAGGTTACCAAAATATGAGATAACAAATACACCCGGAGAGAAGAAGAAGAAGATTATTTTAACTAACATGAAGATAGCTACATAGACGTACCAAGATAGCTACATCATATATTGTCACTTTGAATTGTCAAACTGACATTTAAATAAAAACTTCGCTGATGAAAGACTTTTTAGAATCGCTGAAAACTAAATACATATCCTTCTTTTTCCCGTCAAAATTGCATAAGTCTGTCTTATTTATCTTACGGACTTTATTTGGAAGTTATGATTAAACGCATTAGAAGAGAACGAAGACGGTGAGTATGTCTTTGTTGAATCGTATGACCCGCACGATAAGAGTGCCTTTGACTATAGTTCTTTACACAGACGCTTCAAAAACTTCTTTTGGTGTAGGCTGCTCCGTCACAAGCAACCACGAACTAATAGGTTCTTATCGGTTGCCCTCAACATGTAGCGCTCACACTGGTGAGTTGTATAGCATCTTCCAATCTTTTGAGCAAATATCTTTCTGTCAAGCGCGTCTCCATTTGTATCGATTCACTTTCCTCAATTAATTCACTCAATACTATCTTTACTGACCATCCAATAGTTCAAAACATCCACGACATCTATCAAACCCTCTCAGCTCGTGATGTAACAGTTTGTCTTATCTGGTTCCCATCTCACATTGGAATTACTGGCAATGAAAACGCTTACCACCATGCTAAAAAAGCCTCTTCTTCCATCACCACTACAACGTTCCAGCTCACAGATGACATAAAACTATTATTCAAAAGGTCCGTCAAGGAGTCCTGGCAAAATTTTTGGCACCACAGCAAAACAGCCTTTTACGATATACAACCATTAATCAGCTGTCTCTTCCTCGATTTCTTAACCAGGAGAAAAGCTGCTGTCATTAGATGATTGCGGATCAACCATACCAGATACACACATGGTTACTTGTTAAACATATTCTCACAGACTGACTGCCTGGAATACACCATTACATATAAGCGCCTAGACCTAAGACCAAACCTGAGAGAGCTTTTAAACTGCACCGCTGAAATCACATAGACATTGAAATTCCTCAAAACAACTAACCACTACCACAAAATATAAACTAGATTGATATTTTACATATTTCATGTTTTAAGATAGTTTATGTATTTGTCCACGACCACCTAATAATAGGTCAATATTTTACCTCCTAACTAAAGGTATATGGTACCCATATATCA
>CAJUYI010006450.1:3477-13714 GCA_910591695.1 Galerucella pusilla
CTTGACGTATGTCCGAAATATTGTTGAAATTACATTATTTCTAACTTACACCGGCGATTGTCGACATGCAAGATACTTGAGATTGTTTTTTTAATCTCCAATTTCGAATGTGCGTAACTGCAAAGTTGCTCCTGTACTAAAAGTCTACGACAAGTACGAAGCGCCAGTTTATCGCATTGTAAAACTGGACCAAAATAAAAACGCGCCTGGAGCAAAAGGCAAAAACAGTCCGAGTGACAAGACAAAGAAATCCCAAGTTCGTTGTACTTTTCTGAACTAATTATTACACACATTGACAATCGGAACAGAATAATATATTAATTCTTATTCTTATTTTCAATTAAAACAATAGGTAGAATAATAATTGCAAACGCAAAATAAGGGCTTGACAAAACGAAATATTCATCCATTGTATTCTGAATACATAAATTTGCGGGAGCCCATATGCAGGAATGATCACAATATAAACAGCTCATCGGAACAAATACATATTCAAGGAATTTTTGTAGCTCTATTTCCAGCTTATAACAAATTCAAATTCACCGTTGAATATTATAAACACAAATTAGAGAATGCATTAAAACGAAATTCTTATTTTTTAGTGGCGTTTTAGCCAAGATAAATTAACTACAATGTTTAAATGTCATATATCTGGGAATGTTATTGTCACTTTGACATCGATAAAAAAGGTGCATCCTTTTTTACCGGATACAAACTTCTTTTCCTAAATATCTAGTAAGCGGACGTCACTTTTACACAATGACAATGAGTCGCAAGTTTGGTTAATATTGAGATAATTATTGTTGTTGTTCATCCATATATTCTGTCGTTAATTTATCTTGCCAAAAAACACAAGAGCTTTTCTTTTATCATATATAATACCACGAGAGTGAAAATTTTGTCGGAAAAATGTTTCGATTGTCATGAAAGTTTATTGCTTGGCATGTCATGAACAAAATTACCTAAAAGCAACAAACTTGAATACGACAAGAGAAAAATTTTACCTTACAAAATTTTTAATTAAGTGGTATTCGACTATTTCACGAGAGAAAAACTAAAAAATCATATGTTTAAGCGTTTTATTTATAGCAAACTTCAATTATACAAAGCCAAAAAAATAATAACATTATGAAAAAAAATTACTTATTTATGTAAAAAGTACAATTATTATAATTGTACGTTGTAGCATTATTTTGGGGATTGTTTTGCATCATAACCTGTGATGAATTTAAGTTAGAAACTGAGGATTCCTTTTCTTTATTTTTATTTTCTCGAAGGTTCTCTATAAGTTGGAAATGGTGTTCTTCATTTAATTGTAAATATGGTTTCAAAGAATAGGCAGAAGAATGTCTTGTAAGTTTAATTACTTCTTGTTCACCAACTCCTTCTCTTGCTAATGCAGATATTGCAGAAGCTCTATGTGAATGATTGGTTATTTTTATTTTTTTGTGTCTATACCAATTGATTCTGCCGATATTTTCGTCCACTTTGAAATTGTATTAATTACCAATGGTGAATTTTTGTACCATATTCCTTTCTCCCAATTTGGATGTACTGTTAAAAATAATCTTGTTGTTGTTAAATAAGGATTGGATTCTCTTTTTTCAATAATTTTTAAAAATTAACGAACGGGACACAAATTGTTGTTAGCATTATTTCTTACCAGCCACTTACTGCCAGATAAAGATTTTGATCCTCCTTGTGTCGTTTTGGAAGAGATTGGATTATATTCAACCCTGCCAGTAAAATTACCTTTATTATCATATTCTTTTTTAAAATAATTAATATCACAATTAGCAGCTTCATTTCCACGACATGCTAATTCGAACGAACATAAATGAAAAAACTTTTTTTGCAACCCATTTCCATTAATTATTCTTTGGTAAACGCGTTAGAACTTCTTTTTCTGGTTTCAGGTTCAGCCTGAAGCTTTTTACGTTTTGTATCCCTGGCCAATCTAGCAAATTTATAGGTAATATCTTTAAATGGATCAATTTTGATGTTAAATTCTAGAAAATATTTCTCCTGAACCATTTGAGCAGTCGTATTCCAAAGTGTTTTCACACTAAATTCAGTATAATCGGTTCCATCTCTTCTTTTCATGTTAAAACCATAATCTTCAAGAATTTTTGATATAACTTGTTTAGAAGTATCCTTTTATAACGTATAATTACGTGCGTCCAGAAACATTCTAAACTATTCCCAAGCAGATTTTTTGTCTTCGTTGTATTTCGCGGTATACTTTGCTTGATTGTACTCTCTATTTCATTTATTGAATTATTTCCAAATCTTGTATTATTCATGTTAATAGTACTTATTTAAATTTTTGAAACAGTTTTAATAATTTTTAGAGAGTTAAATGAATAAATAAATAAACTTAGTTTCCAAACATTTTATATTGAATTTTATCACAGAGTGATAGAATTTTATACACATAGATTTGATATATTAAACGTCAAAAAATTGCCGCGACAAGACAAAAAATTGCCAGTTCAAAACCTTCAAATTTTGTCTGTTATCAATTTACTCTAGTCAAATAGTCGGATAAAAACTTCTCTTCCTCAATATCTAGTAAGTGGACGTCACTTTTACACAATGACAATGAGTCACAAGTTTGGTTACTTATAAGATGATTATTGTTGTTGTTCATCTATATATTCTGTCATTAATCTTGCCAAAAAACACTCGAGCTTTTCTCTGACATTAGATAAAATCGCTACACCGAAGGTCAGATTTTCTCGTAAAATTAGTGATTGGCAAAACTGTTTCGTTGCAAAGAGAAATTTATCCGATAAAAAAAGTGCTCTTCTGTTTTTACTGTTGATAAAATTTACCCTTTTAGTGAAAACTCTATAAAAACATAATAATCAAAAACTAGTTACATGTGGGAGTACTATTATTATCACTTGTGTGGTGAGTGACCTTTTTTCACGACCTACGTAAAAAACAGATAAATAGAAGTCAAGTTTTATCACTCCTGTTTATAAGTCTAGTAACAAAGGGCACATTGAAAACTATAGGCATTTAATGCCCAATTTCACCAACCATTTCCTAAAGTTAGGTAATACCTAAATCAGATTTTGGGATGACAAAATAGAATTTACGTTTCACCATGCGCTAAGACACGCATAAACATGATAGAAAATACCCAATATTGTTACTCCCAAGTAATTCTTAGCGTGTGGTAAAACGAAAATTTCACTAAGCAATTCCAAAATCTGATTGAGGTATTACTTAACCTCAGGAAATGGTTTTGTCATTATTTTAGATAATTATAAAAAATGCCGAGACACTTCAACTTTTGAATTAAGTTGTGCATATTTTTGAAATCCTCTTAATGAACCGATTCCAACAAACTAAATAATGTATGGTCAATTATGAATTATACTGGGTGAAATTTTTATTTTTACATTTATTAAACACATACATAAAATACCTGATATATTTGATTTTAATACATTAAAATAAATGCTCAAAATGTTCCCCACCTAGTTGTTGGCAATAGCACAGTCTCCTGAGAATAAAATACTAACAGAGGGCTAATACACGAACTGACACAAATTAGATTAAAGGACGTTCATAAATCACAATGGTTAACCAAACGCAACCAAAAAAGCTCCTAATAATAACATTGATGCCAAACTTTCTTCACTCAAATTGACGTATTACTTGAGTAGTGACTGTGGATATGAAAAGTGGCCTCGAGTTAACTCAAACTGAGTTGAGTTTGACCCTCAAGTGTCGACTATGAATTTCACTCCATTTTGGCCAACTGCAACTATTTGCAATATTATTTTCAATAATTGATTCTGTTTTTAATAATTTTTCAATATTGTTTACTTTATTAAATCATAAATCTAATAAAATATTTTCTATGATAAATTTGCTAATAAAATCATATTGTTGTTAACGTTATCGACTGGAATAGGGCAAACACAAGCGAAGTGAAATTTTTCAATTATGTTCCATCTTCGACACTACCAACCGTTAACATATTCACCAATAACGAGCAAAAACATTTATTGCCCGAACGAATAATTACAATCAGGAACTTTTTTCTACCGCTCGAGAATAAATTGGCTGCTTTCTTTATACTTTTTTTTGATGTCTTAATGAGCCGCTTCTGCCTCTTTGGACTAAATAAATTGAAATTAAATAGATAAATTGTTAAAGATGTTCACTTAAATTGGTGGTGACACCTTTAGATATATTCGCAGAAGCTCAAGACGATCGATGGTACGTTTAGTGAAAGAAATTTTGGAATAATCATTAACTTAAACATGTCTTCAACATCCATTTAATTACTAACAGGGTAAATATGGATTATACTAATGACAAAAAAATAAAGCGGCAGCTGCAATTGAATGGATTCAGTAACTTTATGTTGAATACTAATAAACGACACGCGTATAAAATTTATTATATACGTTCAAATAAAAAAAACTGACAGGCACGAAAAGGAAAGCTGACAGTCATTTCTTCAATTAATATTCCAAGTAATTATAAAATTTGGCATCATAGCAACAATGTGTTTTTTCAAGGTAGCATCGTGTAAGTGATCCTCATTTGAAAACTTCTTAAAGCTGCTAATCCTTAACGGTGCATATCAATTTCTTTTTTGTTGCTATTACAATTTAAACACACAGCAATAAAATTCCATTATTCCTATAGTTTATAATCACCAATATTAAGTGCAATGAATTGAAGGCACCAATTATAAGACCACCAGTGACGGCTCCCCGAAGGAGGCTAAGGAGCTCAGCTTCCTCAACAATTTATCCAGCAAATAGCACCAGAAATATTTTGTTGATTATTCTTCATTTAATGTTGGTCATACAACTGTTCTAAGATGTCTTCATGAAGAAAAACTTCATCCCTACAAATTACTTTTTGTGCAGGAGTTAACAGAAGACGAACCAGATCGTAGAATGGATTTCTGCGAAAGATTGATGAATAAGCTGAACAGAAATGAGATAGCTCTTGGTACCATTCTTTTTTCTGACGAATCAACATTCAAATTGTATGGAGAGGTAAACCGACAGAATTGTAGATACTGGACAGCAGAGAATCCTAATTGGATGCGTGAGACACATACTCAGTACCCTCAAAAGGTGAACGTTTGGGCCGGTATCATAGGCGACCATATTATTGGTCCTATATTTATAGATGGAAATTTGACAGCTGAAAAATATTTAAATATGCTCAGGAATGAAGTTATTCCTGCGTCGGCAAACTTATATACCAACGCAATAGATCCTAGCTTACCGAATGAAAATGTTTGGTTCCAGCAAGACGGGGCAACACCCCATTATGCTTTAATGGTAAGAACTTATTTAGATGAAATCTTCCCCAATAAATGGATTGGGCGAAGAGGTACTATTGAGTGGCCAACTAGATCGCCAGACCTTACGCCGTTAGATTTTTTTCTGTGGGGTTATCTCAAGAACAAAGTATATGCAACACAACCATCCAACTAGCATTGTAGATCTCAAAGACAGGATAACTACAGAAAACTTTAAACAAAGTTAAGGAGGAGTTCTATAGGAGACTGTGCTATTGCCAACAACTAGGTGGAGAACATTTTGAGCATTTATTTTAATGTATTAAAATCAAATACATCAGGTATTTTATGTATGTGTTTAATAACTGTAAAACTAAAAATTACATTACATAACGCACAACTCAATTCAAAAGCTGACGTGTCTTGGCATTTTTTATAATTTATTTTATAACCAACACTCGTGCACGGAAAGGAACAGGAACTAATTCTTGTTCAGATTCAAAATTAGAAACTTGTGGTCAACTTGCCTTGAACTTGTCGGCTACAGATCTGCGGTAAAAGAAAAAAAAAACAGAGATAAGCAACTAAAAGAAACAAAAAGCAGGGAATGAATAAATCGAACGGACTAGGCAAAAAAGAGCTTATAATATGCTATAGCTCATACAAAACCCGAACTCCACGTGTTAAAATACAACTTAACGGTGATCTGTTTTATTCTATTCCATTTGGTCCTCGAATATACAAAAAATGCAAATTAGCAAATAAACAATAATAAACATAAAATTGAAGATTGTGTCGCGGAACACAGTAAGAACTTTAGTTCCTTGCAATAATCAAATTTTTTGAATCAATAAATAAATACACACATATTAATATAAGAATTTATTTTACTCTGGATGAAACTTCATTCAACAAAAATATACAGTAGTATTAATTATAAAAATCCCATCATTAAGTTGATTGGCACAAAGTATTCTATTAACTGTAATTAATAATACAATGTATATGCTGATAATCAACATTTTGTGCCGAGAGATTAGCTCTGATACTGAGGAGAAAACGTGAGAGCCCACGCGCTCAAGGCACATAACGTAACAACGTAACGTAACGGTCAGATCTTTTGCTTTGCGACCCCCCAGCGCACCAGCCTGACGTAAATAACTAAAGTTCCAAAAATAAGCAGTAACCACTGCACTAGAAAATAACCTAGGTAAAATAAAATAATTAACTCACCAACCAGATAATAAAAAACGTAGCAGGCTAAATTTCATGCTACAAAAGTAATTCTCCATCATTTGTTTTTCAGCTATTCATTAAAATCCTTGTATATAAAACTAACATCGTTATTAATTTACCTAAAATTTCAAGCTGCACCTGTTGGATATTCGATACCGTCTGCATTCTATAATTTCTCTGTAGGTACTTTACTGGAATTTCTATAAAGGCGGAAGTTTTGCAATAATTATAAATGGTGTGCAGCATACCGTGAATTAGCAAAAATTTGATAGTTTTTATGCGTGTTTATGTTCAAAAGTTGTAGTGCATTTTAATGTGAATTTTATGTCTTTTATAGTATCTCATGAGCTAGTTTCAAACTTCGGTACTTACATATTAAAACAACATGATTTATTTACGCAAATATTCGGTTCAAGTATTTTAAATTAATTATGCATGAAGGAATAGTTGGTACTTCTTGCACAAAAATTACAAATAAAAAAGTTCACTATGCAAATAAAATGATGTGACGTAATAACAATAAATCCATCAATCTGTTTGACTTTGGGAATTGATGTTTACATATTTGACGTACACTGTTCTCAGTACACTGTAACAGGTTAACAATATAAATATCGTCGGAGGGTTGGATTTTAGGAAGGTTATTCTGTATAACAACGATTTATCAACTAACCACAAAAAACAAAAAATCCGTTAAATGAAAAAAGAGTTTTGACGTGTCCACTTCTCACAAATAATTAGCACGAGTCACCCAAAACGGCGAAGTTACCACGTTGGTTCAGTAATTAGGCTTAGATGATGAATTAATAGTTATTTATGATACGTGGAATGCGTGAAGTTTTAGTTTTGCGTACGAGTTGCGAAAATGCAAAGCACGAACGTAGCGAGTGCCTTTTTCGCAACGAGTGCGCACAAGTACTTCAAGCACAAGTGTACTACAAAACTTTATCTACGACAACATGAAGGAAAAATGAAAAAATGTGCTCTGAAGGGGTTGAAAAACATAAAAATAAATTTTTTATAAACAAATATATACACAACGAATTCTAATTTCAGGTGGTGTGCAATACGAAGAATTGCATTATTCTCGAGGTTCTTCCATTTAAAATAAGTGTAATTAAAATTTCAAATATAACAGAAGATATTTTTCACTATGTCTGACACTTCTATCAAATTTACTGACAGCACAAAAGTTTATACAACAAACGACTAAATTCAAGGCCACTCGATCATTACGTGGCTAAAAAATAGTGTGGTCGTAGATAAAACAACTCAATCTACATTATATTGAACTTACAGTTGTGATGCGTTTCGCTAACACAGTAGCTTTCTCAAACGAGCGGAGGTATAATGGAAAGTTTTCAATTTATACAGTGCCTTTACTGAATTTTACGGATTTTATACATAAATTTAATACCTGTCACTCAATTTTTTTTATATTTTTCTGTTTTTTTCTTTGTTTTTGTTTTTAGAGCATTTTAAAATTGTATATTTTATGTGAATTGGGATTTTCCGTGAATAAATATATGAAATATGAAGATATTGACGATTATTTTTCTCACTCGTCAAAATCTGACATTTTGGTGGTTTTAACCAATTGCAATAAGTACATTATTCTAGCCAATCATTCGGTATTATACTGATAAAACTGCTTCCTCGCGATACCCAACGAGGTAAAAGAAAAAAGGAGGGGAGTTAAGCGTGGTGGTGATTTAATCAACTCTCGACGGAAGTCGCCATATTGAGAAGCCACATTTGTGACATTAGTCATCAATTCTTGTTTCAACATGGATTCTTTATACTGTTATGTTCTCTCCTCTCTTTTTTACATCGTTGACAATACCTTGTTTACATTGAAACGTCGAAATTTTACTTTGGATTTGTCATTCTTGACAACTAAAAGTGCTTCGAAGTTTATTGAAAAATGAACACAAACCGATTCAGTGCCATCACCCAAGAGAATATTTAACATTTAATACAAAATTCCATTCCACAATTGTTAAAAAAGAATAATCTTTCCAAATACAACTCGCTCTTCAAATTGTATCACCTAATTTTTTATTTTCATTACTCAAACTTTTTTATTTGATGCAAAAACATTCAATCAAACCGAATTTAGATAAAATCCCTCGTCCTAATGGACTCGTGATTTTATCAATCGGTTTATTTTCATATTTTTGCCAAATAAACAAGTTTTCGTGGAAAAGAAAAAATTATCGATAACATTTGAAGTACTCATGGTATTACCTTTGATAATATTATAATCTATTTACATGGAAATGGAGAGCAAAAAGTGTCTTAATATGGGATTAACCAAAGTATTTAACAAGTGACATCTTTCAAGAGAAAGCAGGGCGGATTATTCAACTTCATCAACTTTATTTTCAAATTCTTCGAATAAATTGTGTTTGAGATGCTATTTGCAAGTATTTCATTAATTTCAATTTTTGTGATGGACTTTATCATTATCTCATCCCAATTTTTCATGTATTCCAGACAAATCTATATTTTTGGGTGGAATTTTAATTGAAAAGGGAAATTATTAGATGAATGTTATTTAAAAGTATAATATGAGGGGCCCTCGTATGCGAAAAACTGAGAACCCAACTTTTATATTGTGTTAGGCGTGTATAAAAGATGTATGACCGACAAATAGCACTTGCCGACCATGGTGAGCATACACATATTTTAGAAACAAACTGAAGAAATTCTTATACAAAGTGATAAGGATTCCGTAAAGGGTAATTGCCTCCACATGTATGGGATTCTTGACACGACCAATCTTTACCACTAACACCACGAATAAATGACTGAAAACAGATTTATAAAGGTCCCAGTTACGCGAGAAATGTTGCATCTACATGGCTAGAGATGAAACTGAAGACAGTCAAAGAAAATTGCTGCGACATTTTTGTGACTTTAATTTATAACTACAATCAGATTTGTTGAAATTTAAAATCAGAGACACTTTATAAAATTGGCACTCCTTGAACTTTTCGACATTTACAATGAATACTTTGCTGTTCAAAAAAATGTGTATTGTGAGTGAAAAAGATAGTATTTTATTTGCAAACTCTTTCATACACTTTAGAAATTAGCTTTCTACCTACCAAGCTGAGCAGTTTGTCCTATCTTGACATCTTTCAAAATAAATTAAAAAAAGTAAAATATGTAGTTGATATAATATAATCACAGCCTACTAGATTTCGCACTCTCATCAGCTCGCTTACAATGCAGCAACGCTGATGGTGTGCTAATAATTAGTCGACCATTAATTTCCAGCATACTGATAAAGATAAGAGAATAGTTTAGGAATTTAATGATAAAAGGAACAGCAAAATGGATCTTGAAAAATTCTTCAAGGTTTAAGCTTGGATAATATAAATAAAAACCGACCAAGTACTAGTCGTACTCGAACACAAAGGGTTCCGTGCCATTATCCATAAAAACATGAATACAAGTTGAGTAAATATGGGTAATTAATTTAGCTGACGGATTACACTTTTGTTATTCATATTCATAGCTTCGCTTAGTGTTGTGTTCAATTCAGATTTCGAATAGGAAGAACTTTCTAATTGATGACATTTATATTTTTTATATTATATGATAGCAGTAGTAGTAATAAGAAGAAACAACAAACGCAAAATTTAGGAGCCCTGCTATCTTCCTCAACCTGGGTTATATACCTGAAGCATGGAGAAGGGCAATAGTAACCTTCAT
>CAJUYI010006451.1:0-13714 GCA_910591695.1 Galerucella pusilla
TGTGTCGAAAAGTTTTAAGCAAAAGGACAAAAAAATATTATTTGCACGATCGATCTTTTTTTGAATTCACCAACATTGTTACCATAGAACACAGAGTTATTAAAAGAAGCAAGCTTGGGAAAGCACTTGGCAAAGACGAAATAAACATAAAATTGATTAAGTATGGAGGAGAGGAACTGTACGAAAGATTATACCGGCTAATAAAGAAAAGATGGAGAGAAGAGAGAATGCCTGAAGAATGGGAAGTCGGGCAAATAGTCACAATACACAAAAAATGGGATCAGCAGGGGTACAAAAACTATAGGGGTATAACTCTCTTAAATGTAGCATACAATATTATGTCTGCAATGATTCAAAGTCGCTTAGCTGGAAAGGCGAAAGCCATAATAGGTCAATGCCAATACTACAATTGACGCTATTCACACTATTAAGCAGATAATGAAAAAGGCCCATGAAGACAAAATGAAAATAGAAATGCTGTTTATAGATTTCCAACAAGCAATTGATTCAGTAAGACGAACTGAACTGATGAGAGGACCGAAAGAACAGGGGATAGAAAGAAAGTTAAGAAGATTGAGTGCAATTACTATGAAGGAGTCAAAAGTGAAGATACTTACAGGTAAAGGAGAAACGGAGGGCTTTGTATCTAATAGAGGCGTTCTATCAACAACACTATTTAATTTGGCCCTGGAGCATGTTCTGAGAAATGTTAACAAGGGGAATTAAAGAACGAGCGGGGGCTAGATAGTCGCATATGCAGATGACATAGTGATAGTAACGAAAAGAATATCATGAAACAAATGCTACTAGAATTAACAAAAGAATGTGAAAAATGGGATTGAAAATAAATAGAAACAAAACGAAAATAATGAGAGTTGGCAAACAGTGTGAAAACAGAATAATAAAAATAGAGAAATATTAATTTGAGGAAATGGTAAAATTTAAATATCTGGGAGTTACGATCAGCAGTAATGAGGAACGAAGATCAGAAATAAACTGAAAAATAATGGCTGCTAATAGGGTATATGCCAATAAGAAACTAATGAAAAGCAAATTATTAACAAGATACACTAAATTTAACATATACAACACAATAATAATACGTGTGATAATGTATGGAGCAGAAACGATAACAATGACAAAAAGAGATGAAGAGGAGTTGAGGATGGTAGAACGAAAAATTATGAGAACAATTATAAGGACAATAAAAACTGACGACAATGAATATTGGCAACGTATAAATCATGAAATACTGAGAGAAATGAACGGGGAAGATATAGTAAAGTGAATAAAGAGACAAAGAATAAAATGGCTGGGAGAGTAGGAAAGCGCGCAATCGCTTGCTCAATGCTACAGTGAGAACCAGGGGGTAGGAGAAGGCAAAAAAGACCCAGATCTAAGTGACTGAAGGAAGTGGAGGAGGACTTGAGAAGGATAGGAATCGTTAGATGGAAGGAATAAACGAGGGATAAGAATCGTTAGAAAATATGATTCTATGGAAAAAATAAGCGAGAAAATAATAAAATAAAGGGGATTGATCCACCCCAGAAAGTGGATACGACCCTATTTTATAAGTGAAAATTTGGAACTTTAGCAAAAACTTTATTCAAAATTTAAAAATAACGTAAAACCATTTAGCAAAATAAACAAATCAATTTAACTTTAAATAAATGCATATTAAAAATAAAAGGCATTTTACTTTGTTGGTGATGTACTTATTGATATATGTTATTGGAAATCAACGGAGCTTCACTTCGTATGAAACTACTTGGAGCGGAAGTAGCAGCTGACCTTGGCATTTCTTAGATATTCATATGGACTTCGTGATTATGTAGAGTTTGATTAGTAAATTGCAATTTATTTTGTATATATAACCCACTTCTATGATAACAATGTTGGTAAATTAGAAAAAAAATAGCCTATAGGTACGGTTCCCTTACAGCTTTCGGGTTTGGTATCCCTCAAGCTGGTAAGCTTAACTTCCGGCCCTATATACTGCTCTCATTCATTTGTATTATTTTATTATTCAGCTCCAGGAATAATTTAACTTAGTGTGCAGAAAATCTTATAACCTGAAAATATCAAAAGATGTCTCTTCTGCGTAAGTAGTTTATAAGGTACAGACAGCTCAAGATCGGAGTGACACATATGTGAAAAAAATTTTATGGTTGTCATTACAGCGTTATTTACGGTCTCGAAGTATATTGTGCACCAGTCAAATTCAATTTCGTTTTACGATTAGTCGTAATTGTTGTCATATATTTGAAGAAACAATTACACGTATACACACACATACAACAACGAGAGATCAACACTCTAATAAAATGTCGTTGAAATGTTCTTTGAAAATAGTCTAGACGTCAGTCGAGCAAAGCAAATTTTAGTACTCGAGAGCGATTAATCAAACCGGATTAATATTAGATTTTACCGAGTCTCCGAAAAGCAATGTTGGAATTCTTCATGGTGCCAATTCTTGAAAGTGAGTGGATTAATTCGTTATTGAAACGATTCATCCAGCAAATCAGAAGGGAGCGATTTACGTTGGCACTGCTCAGCTGCCTTTATTTCTAGACAGTTTTACTTCAAAAATATAAATAATAAAATAATAAGTGTTACATTTTCATTAATGCTTCTTCTAACACTGTCCTGGTGGAGGTGGAAAGTGTTGCAGAAAGAACAAGATACAGACTAAGTAGAGAGGGAATCATTAAAAAAAACCACCTCCTCACTTCTTAGAAATCAGACAACCTGGGACATGCCACAAGACGGTATGATGAAAAAGTATAACTTTTCAAAGAAATTCGTTACGGAAATGAGCAACAAGAAGGAATAGGATCCAAATACCATTACCAGACTTGAAAAGAATGCCATTCAATGGTACACAGACGGCTCAAAAGCAATAGAGGGAACTGGCATAGGAGTGTTCGGGCCAGGAACCAAACACTCTGAAAGCTTGGGAAAAACCCCAAGTATCTTTCAAGCGGAAATACATGCCATAAGAAAGTGCACCCAGTTCAATATTGATAAAGGATACAGAAGACAAAGGATTATCATAATGTCGGATAGTCAAGCAGCCATTAAGGCACTGAGCTCTTGTGTAATCAGTTCCAAAATGGTGTGGGAATGCCTAGACAAACTCAATGAACTAGGCGAGAACAACATAGTCACCTTACTATGGATTCCAGGACACACTGGAATAGAAGGAAATTAAATAGCAGATGAAATAGCAAAGAGGGGGACTGAAATACCTTCCTGGGGGCCTGAACCCTTTTGCGGAATCAGCCCCAATGTAATATTAGAAGAAATAAGTAAAGCCGAGAAAAAGAGAAGATCTGACCATTGGAAAGATCTAGTAGAGCTTATACAATCAAAGACTCTTCTGGGTGAATACAACCTATTGAGATCAAAAGAATGCATAAGTCAAAGTAAAACTGCGTGAGTTTTAACAGGGAACCTAACGAGACATTGTCGCCTGAATGGGCACCTGAAAAAGCTCAAAATAGTGGAGGAAGAAGAATGCAGATTCTGTGGAATGGAAGAAGAAACCTCCATCCACATACTTTCCAACTGCACAGCACTTCAGAATCCTAGAGCACAGCACCTAGGAGATTACTGGATAGAAGAGGAACATTTGCCTAAGTTGAAGCCTGCAGACATCCTAAAATTCCTCCGGGAAATAGGACTAAAGGAACTACTAGTTTCTGAGACTCTCCTCGGGGTTCTGTTTTGGGACCTCTCTTATTCATAATATATGTGAATGATCTACCAGATGTTCTATCCACACCAGCAGTGTATCAATTTGCGGATGACACATCATGTTTGGTATCTGGTCCAGATCTAAAGGCCATATCTGAGAGGTCTACCGAAGTAATTGATAACATGATTAATTGGTGCAATGAGAATGGTCTTATATTAAATAAACAAAAAACAGCTGCAATTCAGTTTCATAATAGAATTAAACCTGATCATGATGTTTATATCAGGGTTGATTGTAAGTCATTTCCTATTCAACAAGAAACTAAATTTCTAGGGGTAGTGCTTGATGGGGGTATGTGTTCTGAGCTGCACATTTCTGGGCTTGTGAAACGGTTGAATCAAGCTTGCTATGCTGTGCGTAAACTGAGCTGTTCAGTAGATCAGAATGTGGTAAAAAATATTACTATGCGCATGTTCAATCTATTTTAAGTTATGGTCTGATTTTTGGGGGGCTCACCTGTTGCAGAAAGGGTATTCATATCTCAGAAAAGGATAATCAGGTGTATTGCTGGAGTGGGTGTCTTAGATTCGTGTAGAACTTTATTTAAAAAGCTGGAATTAATGTAATTCACTGGTTTTTACATGTATAATCTGGCTATATTTGTCAAACGCAATGGCAATCTGTTTATGAGAAACATAGATAAGTACAACAAGCTTACAAACATTACAAAGTCAGCGAATGAATTAAGAGTAAGTTCTCAATGAATAGCGTTTTTTGAGAGAGGTGCTAAATTCAGAGCTGTAAAAGTTTATAATGATCTGTCTGTTGAAATAAAGAATATTAATAGCATCTACTTGTTTAAAAAAAAATTGAAACATTTTATTATGCCGTTGAGGAATATTTTAATGCATAGCATTGTACTTATCTTTTAAGGGGAATCTATCGGCAGCGATTTGACAAAAACAAGAAATATTTTTGGCAAAGAATTTTGAGGTAATGGATGTATTGAAAATTAAGAAAAAAATATATCATGTAGATTAATGTTGAACTTAGAATTCTCATCGAATAAAAACTTTAAAATGCTATCCAAATTTTGTTGAAAAAAATACGAATCATGAGGTAATTACACATATTAAGCAAAATTTAAGCCCTTGTGAAGAATAAAATATGGATTAAATGGAAAAACTAATTGATAAGTCTAATTTGAAGCTTTATGAATACTATATAAAAATCTCAGAATCCTCAAATTACTTATGACCGTACAATTCCTTATTGAAATTCGGTTGCTACCACTAAAATATCGGATAAAAATACATTTCTCGCTTTTCTATCCTTCTATGACTGACATTGTCTCTCTGCTTCGGTAGTCGCGTGCCGTTCCATTGTTGATACAACGCTCACCGGTCTCGGCGGTCTCCCAGTTCAGTACTGACGAAGCTTATAGAGTAGTACGTGAACCAAAATCCACTTGGACCGCTTGGCTACCTGTACATAAGAGCGAATTCGGTACTTTTCAATATATACTTATACTAATAAAAAATGTAAGTATATATATACTAGGTATACTGTATACCGTATACATAACCTAGATTGAAAGAAAATATCCATTCATGTGAAAGGACAATTCACGCGATATATGCCACATGAATTAATAAGTCTCCAAAACATGTGAAATATAAAAAGTGAACTCAGATAATCTCCATTGTTTAATTTCAAACGAGCCATTTCCATCACTGTACTATGCGATTGACTATTACATTGTCCACGACTGTTTCATACTTTTATCTAATATACCTGTACTTCTCTAAGTATGATGGCGTACATTATTCACCAGTGAATAATAGGTGTGGATAATGGAAAGGTCACATGACACATATCTATATTGAAGATTATGCATACAAAAGACACATTATATTAGATAAAAATTTTCACCGCGAATGGGATTCGAACCCATGCCTAAAACTCCGCGCTTTACCAAGTCAGAGCCGTAATAAGATTTATAGAACTACGACAGAGGTTTGACGGTCCCAGTAACTACTGTAAAATTATGTTATTCTTACAGTTCTTATTTTGTTACAGAGGTGGCAACGTCGATGGTTTGTCTTATATGACGATGGAGAATTGAATTATTCTGTGGACGAACACGTAAGTTATTTTTAAATTTATATCTACTACTACTACTTTTTCCAATGTCCCACTGACAGTTCTCGTTAGGTCTGTACTTTGTTGTTTACGGTTAATTATTATTTATGAGAAGTGAATATCAATCTTATTGTTATATTTATTCAAATAATACAAAAATATTCCTAGATCGGAAAAACATCAGCATTTTGAAAGTTTTCAAGTATTTTCAGTTAGAAAAAGAAGCTGGTAATATTAATTTCATAGCCTTTTCGAATTTGGCTGATTACGATCCTGCAGATAATTTTATTTATCAAATTTGAGGTTAGCTATATGTCAAAATAGCAAACAAAATAAACGACATACCCAAAACCTGGTTATACGTCACAAACGATTACGCATACCAAAAAGGCTATTGAATGAACCATACAGTTGATTGATGAAAATGACATTTATGTAGTCCATTTCATTATTACTAGACAGACATAACTTGAAGAATTTTAGAATATTGGCCAAACATTCAATTCGGCTTAACGACTTTTTAGACAAGGGTATAAAGCTACCAATTTAAGAAACCATGCTGCAGATCTGGGTATGTGATTTGACAGACCAAAAAGGGTCGATTGGTTTGTATTTGAGAAACCAAACGGTGTTACCAAAGCGGTCCGAAATCGTAGTAGTTTTTCCACTTCCAAAAATAGCGGCTAAAGAAGTTTTTATTCCAAAAAATCATTTTAATTGCTTAGTATGTTATTATCTAAGTATGTCGGCACTATAGGACGATGAACATGGTCAAGATATTAGAATAAACTTATGAAATTCTTGTATTTCTATTGATCATTGATGCAAAAACAAACTTTCGATAATAAATTTGGTTTGTTTCAAGTTCTCAAAACTTTCTGAACATTTCGTTAACAGCCTACAATCTTAAAAACTTAATGATTTTAATTAAACTTGTTGTTTAGACCAATAAATAAACCTTGGGCGTATCCATTTCGAACATATCCGATTCGGGTGTACGCCAATGCGACGGGCAATACATTTTTCTTGTTGGCGTGCTAATTAGAAGAGATAATAAATATATTCACTGTCGATCGTTTTTAAGAAATCGTTAAATAAACCTCCAAGCACAGTTGTTCATCTTACATGGCGAGCATAATATATTAAAGATATCTATAATAATATGAGAGGAACATTTTAATTGTAGATACAAATGTCAATAAATGTAATCACAAACAAACACATGAAATTAGATGGTACTATCATAAAGAAATTCGGTATTACCGTAATAAGATCTCTCTACAATTAATTTTTTTAATTTTTTTTAAAGAACCGATAGTTAGTAAAGAGATTTGTTAAAATCTAACAGTAGATGAAAATGGCATAGAGTAAGTAACAAAAATAATATGACTGTATAGCAAGTGCCAAACGTTGTGGCAAGCCCGCCACCATGCGCACAAACTCATTTAAAGGTATTTGTACATCTATTTCAGAAATAATAAGACATCTAACCTAACCTAACCCTGCCAGGGTAAACTATTAGGGCAGTCCATGAATTGTGGAGGAATAAGAATGTAGATTCTGTGGCATGGGAAAAGAAACTATTGGTGAGAGTAGATGTTATTCCACTGTGATATTTTCAGATCTATTGTGATTTAGATTACTTTCCTGCGCCGGCTCTCTTAATAAGGTCCAGCAGCTTTGAGACTGTTCGTTACCATTCGTGAAGAACCTTACTTTTTCCAGGATATCGCACTGACCTATAATGTGTTGTGCTGTTTCTTCTACCAATTGTCAGAATCTGCACATAGTTTTGTTTATCCATCCCATCATCTTCAAGTGCCTATTGAGACAGTGCCCAGCTAATAGACTTGTAACAGAGTTGACATTATTTCTTGTTTTTACTCATTAAGCCTGCCACCAAAATACAAGTGTTCTATTATTAACTGTTTCGCTTGTCTTTGTCATAACGAGTTTGTCGAACATTTCTAGGATTTGGGGGCTATCCACTTTTCTCTAGCCATTTTTATAACACCGCCGAAGGTCTCTGGTTTTATCGAATGACGAATATCATTGACAAGCATAGTTTGATTATTTCATTTACTTTTTCGTTGCTCTTAAGGCATTTGAGCAGTGTCATACATAGAACAATAAGCCAAGCGGCTTTGAAATCACTTAGCTCTACCGTGTAATGTAGAAAATTGGTTTTAGACTGCCAAAAAAGACTCTCCTCAATAGGAGAACTAATAAAGTATTGCTGGTCTGGATCCCTGACCATTCTGGCATGGAAGGAAACGAGAAGGCAGACTCTCTTGCAAGGGAGGGAGCCCCACGTGTTTCGATCGGACCAGAACCAGAAAAGAATCTGTGAAGAACAATGGCTGTACACTAAAATGATAGATAACATGGTAGGACCTCTTTGCAATACGATCTGCAAACTAAACATTTTTTTTTAACTTTTTTATGATTTGTTTTTATTAAAAAACAACATAAATTTGCAAACCTACACGTCTTTATTATCCCGTATCCGGAGAAACACATTTTCCCTTTTATTCAAGAATAGATTTATGTGCTCTTTGATATCAACGTTAGAAAGTGACATCTATCATGCAATTAAGTTGATACAAAAGTTGACAAGTAGACTCTTTGATAAAAAAAATAAACAAACATATACAAGTACCATTGCACGACCATATGAGGTGATCTGAATTTACTTATATTATAGTCCAGTGAAAACTTTTGATATTCAATTGTTACGAGAATTTGATTGAAAAAATTAATTAAAATGTGCATTTTTGATGACTTTTACGTATCAAAATAGTATATTACACAATGAGCATTGAAAAATACATTTTCAAAAAACTACATGTCATATAAATCAGATATTATGAGAATGCGACAAATTTTATTCAGATGAAACATCTAGACTATAGAAACTCCGATTAAATTTATACAAAAAGTATATTATATAGGTAGGTTTTTCAAGTCAGGTATTTGCAAACATGCTTGGGAAGAGGGTATCATCCTTTTCAATGGGATTCGGCGAAAAATCAAAGAAAGTCGGTCAATAATAATAGTTTTCACCACCTCGGTGTATGATATACTATTATTATTATTACACATTTATCAAGGATCTACTGTAAAGGGACCTTGAAAAATTTTACAACAAATTTTTTGAAGTCTGAAACTTGTCCAGTTGTCGAACTTTTTCGTTAGTGTCAGATAGGGATTAAATTTTAAAAAACGTAATAGCTGGAACGCTACCGAAATGTAAATTTAAAAAATATTGTGGTTTGATTTTCCAAAATAATGAATAAATAAATATAATTGATGGGTACACCACAAAGAACATACAGAAGATCCTTAATAAATAAGCATACATTGGAGATGACACTGTAGAAAAAGGCCTATCTTGTATTTCGCTCTTTTGTATGTATTTTGGGGAGACATTCACTGAGACCTAAAAGATCTATCGTGCCCCCTTACTTCTACTCAGTTTCTGAGGAGAGTCTCAGAAACTAGTGGTTCCTGTAGTCCCATTTCCCGGAAGAATTTTAGGATATCTGCAGGCTTCAACTTAGGTATATGATCCTTTTCTATCCAGTAATCTCCCAGGTGCTGTGCTCTAGGATTCTGAAGTGCTGTGCAGTTGGAAAGTATGTGGATGGAGGTTTCTTCTTCCATTCCACAAAATCTCCATTCTTCTTCCTCCACTATTTTGAGCTTTTTCAGGTGCCCATTCAGGCGACAATGTCCCGTTAGGATCCCTGTTAAAACTCTTAGCGCAGTTTTACTTTAACTTATGCATTCTTTTGATCTCAACAGGTTGTAGTCACCCAGAAGAGTCTTTGATTGTATAAGCAAGCCCTACTAGATCTTTCCAATGGTCAGATCTTCTCTTTTTCTCGCCTTTACTTATTTCTTCCAATATTACATTGGGGCTGATTCCGCAAAAGGGTTCAGGCCCCCGGAAATGTATTTCAGTCCCCCTCTTTGCTAGTTCATCTGCTATTTCATTTCTTTCTATTCCAGTGTGTCCTGGAATCCATAGTAAGGTGACTATGTTGTTCTCGCCTAGTTCATTGAGTTTGTCTAGGCATTCCCACACCGTTTTGGAACTGATTACACAAGAGCTCAGTGCCTTAATGGCTGCTTGACTATCCGACATTATGATAATCCTTTGTCTTCTGTATCCTTTATCAATATTGAACTGGGCGCACTTTCTTATGGCGTGGATCTCCGCTTCAAAGCTACTTGGGGTTTTTCCCAAGATTTCAGAGTGTTTGGTTCCTGGCCCGAACACTCCTATCCCAGTTCCTTCTATTGCTTTTGAGCCGTCTGTGTACCATTGAATGGCATTCTTTCCAAGTCTGGTAATGGTATTTGGATCCCATTCCTTCTTGTTGCTCAATTCCGTAACAAATTTCTTTGAAAAGTTATACTTTTTCATCATACCGTCTTGTGGCATGTCCCAGGTTGTCTGATTTCTGAGAAGTGAGGAGGTGGTTTTTTTTAATGATTCCCTTTCTACTTAGTCTGTATATTGTTCTTTCTGCAACACTTTCCACCACCATATGTAGAGGGGTGAGGTTGAGAATCACTTCCATGGCTGCCGTTGGGCATGTCCTCATTGCTCCTGTAATGCATATACAGGCTAGTCTTTGAATTTTGGAGAGGTTTTCTCTCGTCGTCAATAGGCTAGTTCCACTACTCTACGCAATAGCTCCATAAGTGATGATTGGTCTCACTATGGCAGTGTACATTTCGCTCTTTTGGAAAAAAAGATACAGACCAAGCAGAGAGGAAGTAAATAAAAAAACCACCACACTTCCTATAAATCAGACAACCTGGGACATGTCACAAGACGGTATGATGAAAAAGTATAACTTTTCGTCATGGAATCAAGCAACAATATGGAATGGGATCCAAATACCATTACCAGACTTGGAAATAATGCCATTCAATGTTACACAGACGGCTCAAAAGTAATAGAGGGAACTGGGATAGGAGTGTTCGGGCCAGGAACCAAACACTCTAAAAGTTTGGGAAAAACCCCAAGTATCTTTCAAGCGGAAATTCACGTCATAGGAAAGTGCGCCCAGTTTAATATTGATAAAGGATACAGAAGGCAAAATGTCCGATAGTCAAGCGTCTATTAAAGCACTCTTGTGTAATCAGTTCCAAATTTGTGTGTGAATGCCTAGACAAACGCAATGAACTAGGTGAGAACAATATTAATAGTAATAGTAATAGTAATAGTAATAGTAATAGTAATAGTAATAGTAATAGTAATAGGTTTATTGTTCCTTCGTACATACATTACATGAATGAGGAGAGTGACCTGAAAATAAGTAGTCATACATGTAAAGAGAAAAAAAAACATGAATACAATATTATTATAAACAAACAATAAGGTAACCTAGTAAAGATGCATAGTTAATAAAATAAGTGAGAACAATATAGAATAGAAGGAAATGAAATAGCAGATGAACTAGCAAAGAGGGGGAAGGAAATACCCTTTTGTGGGCCGGAACCCTTTTGCGGAATCAGCTCCAATATAATATTAGAAAAAATGGGTAAATCCAAGCAAAAGAGAAGATCTGACCTTTGGAAAGATCTAGTAGGGCATAGAGATAGAATCAAAGATTCTTCTAGGTGATCACAACATGTTGAGATCAAATGAATGCATAATTCAAAGTAAAACTGCGCTTAGAGTTTTAACATGGATCCTAATGGAACATTGTCTATTGTAGTTTGAATGGGCACCTGAAAAAGCTCAAAATAGTGGAGGTAGGAGAATGTAGATTTTGTGGCATGAAAGAAGAAACCTTCATCCACATACTTTCTAATTGCACAGCACTTCAGAATCCTAGGGCACAGCACCTGGAAGATTACTGGATAGAAGATGATCATATACCTATGTTGAAGCCTGCAGATATCCTAAAATTCCTCCGGGAAATAGGACTAAAGGAGCTACTAGTTTCTGAGACTCTCCTCAGAAACTAAGTAGAAGTAAGGGAGAACAATAGTTCTTTTAGGTCTTAGTGAATGTCACTCCAAAATACATACATACATGTCGCTCTATTACATTATTTTTGTCAGGAATCCTCTTCTAGAATGTTAAATTTGTGTCACCGTGTACCAACAGCTTTTAAAACCATTAACAATTTTGTTTATGTTACCATGTTGTACGGTTCAAATCATAAATTAATTTTTGAGGTTAGTTAGTTTGTTGGTATGAAAGTTGCGTACCAGAAAAATACCATGTGTCAATATCCCGAGGCGGTGTATTCGGTCGGTGAGTCTATCGACGGCGTATAAAAGTATGATATTTATTATTTAAACACATCCCATAACGGAACATCGGATATTTTGGTTAACGCGATTATTAAATTGGGTAACTCGATACAAGGTGTTGGCCAACTGGTATCGGCAACAATGTTGATTCGTACACGGTATAAACAGAAAAAAATGGTTGAAATCTTTTTGAAAATCACCACATATAGAACTTTAAGGTACAATATTGTCAGAAAATTTTATATTATACCAGCCTGTAGCGAAGCGTCATAACTTTTATGCAAGACTATACCCGTGTAGACGTTACCCATACAGTTTCCATATGTATGCATGTCCTTTTCCTAGAATGGTACACTTACTACTACATAGAAGCATTGACTTGAAAAATGCACAACGATTAGTGTTACACTGATGTTTTGACGGTTGGCAGTGACATTTAGCAAATCCTTGTCCTGAAAACATTGGTCGCGTTCATCACAACGTAGCGCTACCAAAGCAATCATTAATTTCCTGCTGAACGCGTGTTCTGTTACTTGATCAGATTGAGCGCTGTGGTATCCTACGATTAATTGTCATTTACTTATGCCATATGTTAGAAACATAATAAAAATATTTTTGTTTGGAGATATTTTAGTTTTTAATTCAGTGAAAATGAATGCACAGCTCTTCATAGTATACTCCAAAGTGGTGAGCTCAATTTATTGTGAATAACTCCTAATTTTTAAATGTTATTTCTGATACGGGGCTCCCGATCACGTCCTTTGTTACGTTTTCGTTTTATTCCACAAACCGTTGATACATATATATATATATATATATATATATATATATAAATAATTTGGTAAATTTACAATTTCCAATAAAACTTTTATAACAGTCATCATCAGGAATGACCCTGTATTTGGTTCTCCTCTCACTTGGGTTCTGGTTCTTAACTTGCTGCCGATTCTGAATTTTCGCGATCGCCGAATTTTGCTATTTAAAGTTCAACAAATGTTTATCATTTTTTTTTTTTTTTATCGCATCAACCCAGAGGGTCATCAGCGAGGGACAGTGTATCAAACTTAGTCTTTTAAATTTTGCTAACAATATTAATTTCATTTAGAAACATTAAAATGTTATTGTAAGAACAGCTTGGTCCAAGTGCTTGGTCTAATGATGTGGGGATATTGTATTTTGCTCTTTTTGAGTTGAATTTCGGACAGTCAGTCATAAAATGTTTTACCGTTTGTTTTATTCCACACTCTTCACATATCGGTTCGCGATCTTTCGTAATAAGGTATGAATGAGTAAAATTTGTGTGCCCGAGTCTGAGACGTGTTACTATCACTTGGGATCTACGATTCACAGGGGGATCTGGCCACGGCTTCACTGTTGTCTTTATTTTTTTCAGATGTGATGTCGAGTTGTTCCATCGAGATTGCCACGCACTTTGCACTTTTGATTTAATAAGAGTTTTAGCATCACTATTTACAATGTCCGTTACTATGATAGAGTCCTTTGCGTTTCGTGCTAATGTTTATCATTACTTTGAAAAAAAAAATGTATATACATTTACGTATTATTAGTTGATTTTGTATTTGTTTTACCATACCTTAT
>CAJUYI010006452.1:0-13713 GCA_910591695.1 Galerucella pusilla
CAATTTAGACCACAAAATCCTCAGAATATTCAGCAAAATTTACCATTTAACCAAAACAGATTTGCACAAAGAAATTCTACTATTTCAAAACACTCATATAAGCCAGAACCAATGGATACTTCCTCATCCAATACTCGAACACGACCGCAAAATAAATTTATTTCAACAGAGCTCCATAATCAAGTCGGAGAAGAATTTGAAAATCCATTTTACCAATCAAGTGATGATCATGAATGTGATCGATATTTATATGAAAGTAATTATTCTTCCCAAAATGATCAATACACGAACCCAATCGATTTTCCTAATTCAAACTCTCAAAATTATATTCAAGACAAGAATATATTTAACCTCAATGTTAATGGAAATTTTCGACAGGATCCGCCTCACCCGAGTCCTCCGTAATTCAATTAAATTTATTAAGATGCAATTTGCCCTACATTTTTATACCTTCCCTAAAGGCAAACTTTTTGATTGACACCGGTAGCACCCGTAGCTTTATGAATCCAAATTTAGCTGATAGATTTTATAGAGACTATATTTATGATGAACAGTTCACAGTCCAAACGGCTCATAGTATCTCTTATCATGATAAAGTTATGAACATACCAGTTTTTGACAATTTTAAAGTAAATGAATTCCATAAATTTTACCTATTTGACTTCAGTCAAAAATATGACGGTTTGATAGGAATTGATTTATTAAAACAACTTAAAGCTACTGTAGACTTGGATAAAAAAATAATATCTACACCGTATGCCAAAATACCAATAATATACGAACCAGAAAAATTATCAGTTCTTAAAAGAAAACTAAATAATTTTGTAATCACTGTCCCTGCAAGGACGACCCAAATCGTTAAATTACCCGTTTCCGCTGAAAAAGGAATAGGATATTTAAATTATATTAATTTTGGAAACCAAATAGAATCACCATGTGCCTTAGTAAATGTAGAAAATCATTTTGCTTTAACTTCTATCACTAATTCTCGAGAAACCCCCGTAAAAATCACTATTCAAAGTCCTTTTGAAATAGAAATTATTGATATAGGAGAAATTAATTTTATAGAAAAAATGGAAACCGATACTGAAATGAATGAGTATATTGATCAAATTTTAAAATCAAATTTACAAAAAATTCAATTAGATCATTGTAATAAAGAAGAGAAACAGTGTATTAAAAAACTTTGTAATGACTTTCGAGACATATTTTATTCTGATAAAATACCTTTAACTTTTACTAATAAAATTCAACATAAAATAAATATTTCAGACGATTCACCAATTTATACGAAATCTTATCGATTTCCAGAAATACATAAAGCGGAGGTCAAAGACCAAATACAAAAATTATTAGATCAAAATATAATTCAACCTTCCACTTCACCTTGGTCTAGTCCAATTTGGATAGTACCGAAAAAGTTAGATTCCTCAGGAAAACGCAAGTGGAGACTTGTAGTTGATTATCGTAAACTAAATGAACGTACTATCGACGACAAGTACCACCTGCCTAACATTAATGACATATTAGATAAACTTGGTAAAAGTCAGTACTTTTCGACATTAGATTTAGCCAATGGGTTTCACCAAATTGAAATGAACCCAGAGGACATTCCTAAAACAGCTTTTTCAACCCTAAATGGCCATTGGGAATTCAAACGAATGGCTTTCGGAATGAAAAATGCTCCATCCACGTTTCAGCGTGTAATGGACAACGTATTGAGGGGATTACAGAACGAAACTTGTCTTGTGTATCTAGATGATATTGTTATATTTAGGTCTTCCTTACAGGAACACATAGAAAGATTAAAATCAATTTTCGAAAGACTAAGACAATCAAATCTGAAAATACAATTAGATAAATGTCAATTTCTTCGAAAAGAAGTAAATTATCTTGGGCACGTTATAACACCAAATGGAGTTAAGCCAAACCCTGATAAAGTAGAAACCGTAAAATCATTTCCAATTCCAAAAACACAAAAAGAGATTAAAAGCTTCTTAGGTCTTATTGGCTACTATCGCAAATTTATCAAAGATTTCGCAAAAATTACCAAACCGTTCACAAAATGTCTCAAAAAAGGTGCTAAAATAATTCACGACAAAGATTTTATAGATTCATTTGAAACTTGTAAAAATTTATTAATTAACCCCCCAATCTTACAATACCCTGACTTTTCAAGAGAATTTATTTTAACGACCGATGCGTCTAACGTTGCTTTAGGTGCAATTTTATCGCAAGGTAACATTGGAAATGACAAACCAATATCATTTGCATCCAGAACGTTGAACGAATCAGAACAACGATATAGTACTATTGAAAAAGAATTGTTAGCAATAGTATGGGGATGTAAATACTTCAGACCCTACCTATTTGGCAGAAAATTTAAAATTATCACCGATCATAGACCACTTGTATGGCTATTTAACTTAAAAGAACCGAATTCTAAATTATTGAGATGGAGATTAAAGCTGGAGGAATTTGATTATACAATAGTGTACAGAAAAGGGAAATTAAATGGAGCAGCAGACTCTCTTTCTCGGATTTCATTGAATGCGTTAGAAGACGAATCTTTAATCAATAATCCTGGAGACATTAATCAAGAATCAATTGACTACTTACGAAGAATTGCAGAATCAATGCGTGGACCAAAAAACGATGATTTAGAATCAAATCCATTTCCAAATCTTTTTGAAGAAAACCAAGAAATTTCCGAAACACCAGAAACAACCACTCCTTTAGAAAACATACCCGCAAGCACGTCGGAAACTCAACATACGACAGCTTCGCCAACCACTAATGACGGAATAAAAATATTAGATGAAATTATCAATAATAAAGTAAACCAAATATTAGTATTTCCACAAGCTTACCCAACTTTAAAAATAAAAAACGAAAATTATGAACATCATAAAATTGTTACTGTAGAAATTCCAGAACATGATAACGAATCACTAATTTTCGAGTTTTTGAGAGACTATACTATTACAAAGAAAACATACTGTATATGGTTTCATTCTGATGCCCTATATAACGCTTTTAACAAAGTTTATTTGAAACAATTTTCAGAAAAAGGTCCTAAACTTATTAAATGTACTAAACGAATTAATACAATAAAAGAAAAGGAAGAACAAATTATGCTCGTTCGCAATTTCCATGAAAGTAAAACAAACCATCGTGGAATATTAGAAACTTTGGAAAAAATCAAACAAAATTATTATTGGATAGGTATAAAAAAATCAGTTACAGATTATATAAACTCTTGTGACGTGTGTCAGCGCACAAAATATTCTAGGCAACCTCCTTATTCACCACTTTTGTTAACAGAGACCGCTTCAAAACCTTTCCAGATAGTTCACATAGATTTATTCTTTTTTGACAATAAAATTTACTTAACTTTAGTCGATTCATTTACCAAATTTGCCCAATCATATGAAATAGCCGGAAAAACCGCTATCCATATCAGTAATACTCTTATAAAATACTTTTCGTCATTTGGAATTCCTGAAAAACTAGTAATTGATCAAGGTACCGAATTTAAAAACGACACTGTTAAAGAGCTCTTGAATCTGCACAAAATTAAAATCCATTTTACTACCCCAGGTCACCACGAATCTAATGGAATCGCAGAACGCTTTCATTCAACCCTTATTGAGCATCTAAGAATTCTGAAAGAAACATATCCTACCGAAACTAATATAATGGACTATGCTTTAATTGGTTATAATAGTTCAATCCATTCAGCCACTAATTTCACCCCCTTTGAACTCACATTTGGACATACCCATAGCAGAAATCCTAATGAAATATTTCTCCCACGCACTTTTTACTCCGATTACGCAGAAAACCACAAACAAAAACTTGAACATGTTTACAAAAATGTTAGTAATAAATTGGATAAAAATAAACAAAAAATTATTTCCAAAACAAATTCTCAAGGTGACGAAACGCAAGATTTTGTTATCGGACAAAAAGTATTCAAAAAGAACCCAGGTCAAGAAAGAAATAAAAAACTAAACAAATTTTCAGGTCCGTACGAAATAACAAAGATTTTAGATAGAAATCGCGTAGAAATTATAAATACAAAAAAGAAAAAGAAAAAAGAAATATTACATATAAAAGAACTGAGAAAACCTAATATTGTTCTAGGTTCCTCAGCCATGCCTACAGTTACACCCTTGGAATCGGACAACCAAAGTTCCATAACTTAACCGACAACCCAGGATTACTTCCGTTAAAACTAGGCTCAGCTCAAAACATTATTAATTATTGGTCCTTTATTCAAATTTTTGATATCACAAATATAATTTCAGAAAGTAATAAATTATCAATAGAACTAGAAGAAATAAATAATTATTTCAATAATATTTCAATAAATCAAACTATCGAAAAAATGTTCAAATCAGGAGCCACTAATTATTATACATTAGCATTAACACTTGAAAAACGAATAAAAAAACAGATAAATCGATTAAATCCTTCACTTGAAATTTCTAGAAGTAAACGAGGATTGATAAATGCCCTTGGAAGCATAATTAAATCTATAACAGGTAACTTAGACGAAGACGATGCCATACGATATGACACAGCTATTGAAAGTATATCAAATAATCAGAAAAAAATCAAAACTTTGATTAGTGAACAAATTACTATCTTAGATAAATCAATAGACACATTCAACAAAACCACAACTCAGTTAGTGCACAATCAAGTTATAATAGAATCTAAAATAAATAAATTGAAAGAATCAATAGATGTAAATAATCAGATAAATAATCATTTAATTAAAGAAATATATACACAGTCAATAATTCCAGAAATCGCTATTGCATTACAGGCAATATATGACATGTTAGAATCATTAGAAATTGCAATTACATTCTCAAAAATTAATGTATTTCATAACTCAATTGTTGAACCCAAAGATTTATTAGATGAAATAAAATCAATCAATATACATTTAAGTCAAAGTAAATTAGCTTTTGAACCCAATTTAGGAAACATTTTGCTTTATGAAAAAATAATGAATATAAAAGGCTTTAGCAAAGGTAACAGAATCATTTTCATTTTGGATATTCCTACAGTAGAATGTAAAAGTTACGATTACTATCACCTTTATCCTCTACCCACACCACAAATGAACTCTTTCAAAGTAATTATCCCAATATCCAAATACTTACTCCTAAATGAGCAAAATTATATGACAACCGAAGAAAAATGCCAAGAAATAAGTTCAGGTGAATTCATTTGCCAAGAGGAACCTCCGACGAAACTAACAGAAGAAACCACACCATGTGAAGTGCGCATGATCAAATACATGCCGAATTTAACAATCTGCCAAACCGTCCCTGTCGAAATGAACGAAGAAAAATTTCAGAAGATTGAAGACAACAAATGGATAATAATTTTGCCAAAACCTCAACCAGCCGTAGTGATGTGTGGTAAATCCAAAAACGCTATTTTACTGAAAGGCACTTTGTTGCTAGAACTTAATAACTTGTGCTACGTACAAATAAAAGATTTTAAAATTCAAACATTCCAAAGTGCTAAACGCGAGTTCAATAACTTCGAGTTACCGAAACTAGATTTTTCATTACCATCTCTGGAAAACTCAATACTTCAAATTAAACCACTAAAATTAGATAACATTCATTTAGATCAAATCAAAACATTAAAAGACTCTTTAACCTTCCGGAACTGGCGTGAATTTTTTGTGTTCCAGGACTGGCGTGGGACTGTGAGTCCGCATACCAGATATATGGCAATTACCTACTTCTGTGTATTTATTCTTGTTCATTTATATCAAAACATCAAAATTATTTGAATAATATTTATTTTACAAGCAAAATAACAAATCGAAAACATAATTTTGGCAATATTTTCAATACATACATACATGCTAACATCCTTCATGTATCTGTAATCTTACTCCTAGGAAAATACAAAATAAAAGTATTCACAACAAGAACATAATATTATAAGTAATCATAAATAGGTTTATTATGTATATACAGATAATACTACATAAAATTATCTGCGATGACATTCCAAACATATAAACTTCAAATGTTCCAGGCAGTGGAACTGACGGCATTCTATGCATGTGTACCTCGTCGGCCGATTTTTCTTCCTGTCACAAAGACAGCAGCGACCTCGTGCATTTTGGGGATTATCCGCAGGTACTACAGCATCCTCCATTCCAATTATTTCTCTTATTCTTGCCCTTATAGTCCTCGGTAGAGTGGTTTGATTTGCGCGAAAGCGAAGATGATTTTCAGCCAACTCTGAACACAATAGGTGCAAAAATTGTCGCCGATTCAAATTTTTATCTACATTTTGAAGATTGTATAGCACCATGGAATTGACGCCGGCTATATTCAGCATGGAATAAAAAATAACCATGGGCCATCTTCTTGTATTTCTGGCGCAATCATATGCTGCGCACATTTTATCTAAGGTATCCACTCCCCCTTTTGTGTCGTTATAATCTATGATCATTTCCGGCTTGCCTGTTTGTTGGTCTATCTTGTCGTCGCGATGGAGGGTGGATACCAGTAATACATTTTTCTTCTTCTTGGGGATGTAAGATGCTAATGTTATCAAATTTTCATTGTAGGCAAACATGCTGGAACCAATTGGCCTTGAGGTGGGGTTTCTGAATTCTGGTGGTAGCTCCCGTTTGTTTTTTCTTATTGTTCCCAAAAATGTCAATTTATAATCATTATATAACGTACGAATCAGTGGGATACTGGTGAACCAGTTATCGCAGGTCACGTTCCTTTTAGAGTCTCTAATTGGCTCCACTAATCTTTGTACTAAAGCACACGAAGAATTGTCGCACGCATAAGGTCCATCTGGCTGTTTCCCAACATATATTTCCAAGTTGGTGGTGAAATATGTTCTTGAGTCAACAAGAGCATATATTTTGAGGCCGTACTTATTTGGCTTACTTGGGATGTATTGACGAAAAGAACATTTACCTCGGAATGCTTCCAATTTTTCGTCAATTGTCACATTTTGGAATGGTGTGTAAGCCAATTTGCATTTCCCAACAAAAGACTGAAAAATATCTCTGATTGGCGCCAGCTTATCTATTTCTTTTCTTTCAGCGCGAGTATTGGTGTCATCAAACCTTAAATGCTGAATCAGGAACAAAAATCGAAACTGAGACATTGTCAGTCGGAAAAGTTCAACACCCGTTCCATTGTTGTTCCACAGCTCCTTTACATTCAAGCGACCAGATTTCAGCACGCCTGCCAAATATAACAAACTGATAAGTGCTTGAATTTCAACAATATCAGTTTGTTTTGTGTTCCTCTCGCGAGAATAGTTTTCGGCATTTTTTTCAATGTGCTGGTTCGTATACTCCACTATCATCGCTAGCATTTGTAAATCGAAAAAATATCTCCAAATTTCAACAGCACCTTTCAAATTTTTTATAACTGCTTTGGGTCCTGGCAGTCGGGTGATTAGCAGAGAGCTCGAGTCCTACTTGAATGGGGAACATGTTTTGACCACTGTGTAATTTTATCTTTTCCAAGGAAATATGGGCCCAATGAATTTTGTTCCTCATTCTCGGTATCCGTAATTTCCTGTTCCGTATCTGAATCGGACTGTCTTGTCTCTAATACATCCTCTTCAAGTTCATCTTCGTCTTCGACATCTACGAAATCATCTTCTTCCTCAATTTCAAAACCTTCCAACATAAGCTGATGCAGTCTTTCCTGCTCACGTTCATAAGAAGCCATCTGGAAATTACCCTGCATTAGGTAACCCATAGAACACAACAATAGTATGTGATAATATACAAAAAAATAGTTGTTGCTCACCTTCAAATGTGCCAAAGAAAGAAAAAATGAAGCAGGTCAAAAATGGGATCGGGAACTGGCGTCGGACTCTCACTCCGCAATCTCATATAACTCAAAAACAATAACATCCACGCGCTTCAAACTCTCGTTATATACTGATTGTCCGATGCTTGAAGAATACTGAAACGCACCGATTCGAAGGGTAATGGTTTTTGGGGTAAACGACAATTAAAAACATCTGCGGACCAGCAGTCCGCGCGCCAGTTCTGGAAGGTTAAAAATTCAAAAAGAAAATCTAAAAACAATTCTCGAAAATCCAGTTAATTTTCATAGTGCTAGTGTATGGACTATAATACTTTATATTTGCCTTAGTATTTGCATTGCAATAGGCCTGTTTTACAAATGTAAGAAGAAACTTCAAAGAAAAGTTCCAGACAAAGAATGTTCCCGAAATTCTCCTGGTACCCCCCGAATTTCTCTCTAAGAGCGGAGGAGTTATGTATTCTCACAATACATGCACATATAAGAAGATAAGAACTGCAGATGTGTTGAGTTCATGGTCTTCTAGGAATTGGGTGGACACTGCAGTTTTATTCATTATCATTTCTTTTTCTTTATATGAAAATTAGAATTAAAATAGTTAGTTATTGTTGTAGTTTCAAAAGTAACACATACAAAACTCAAATTGTACTTTTAATAAATAAACGGTTTTTTAAAAAAGCTCTTGTCATCGATCCGAAAATAATTGTCGGCAATCAATTCAATAATGTCTATTACAAACGGTAAGAAAAACACAGCTGTAAAGTAAATCGTACAGCTTCCTTAGCAACATCTTAGCAACTGTCAATAGACGTCGCCATTTTATTCAATTTTACTATTTGAAAATATTCGATATGGCCACGTTTAACTATGAAAAGCCCAAGTATGTATTGATTATAATTGAAAAATTAATGTGCTTCTTTCATTGGTAATAGAGTATCTAATA
Organism: Galerucella pusilla; assembly: GCA_910591695.1. Lineage (NCBI taxonomy): Eukaryota > Metazoa > Arthropoda > Insecta > Coleoptera > Chrysomelidae > Galerucella > Galerucella pusilla. Next base: position 8,791 of record CAJUYI010006452.1, read on the forward strand.
GATATGAAGATGAAAGTTCACCAAGCACCTCTAATAATGTAACTGTTATTTCTTATGCTTCAACAAGCAAAGGAAGCGATTTATGATTTGTCTTTAAAACTGTACTGTTACTATAAACAATTATTATAATAACTAATATTATGGAATTAAATGTTATACAATCAAAAGTATATATTATAGATATTGTTCAGGTATAATTAATAATAAAATTATAAATACAAGTACAAATAGGTCGTAGGTAAAGTATAGCGATTTACGCACTCACAGAATAACGTAAATAAAATACTGCTCACCACACACGTTACGTAATATACTATTACGCACTCACGGAATTACGCACTCGCTGCTACGCGTAAAATGATTCTTACCACACACGTTACCTAATATACCATTTTAGGCGAGCTGTGCACACCTAATTAAATGCATAAAAAAAACTAACTGACCCATAAAAGATGGTGACTGATTCGAATCAAATGAAACAGATACGCTACGTCATTTTTAACAAAAAACAGAAATGATTTTTTTTGTACGAATGCACTTAATTTATCAAAAATGTATGGCAATATCAAGGAAATAAGTATTGCCAATACTTTTTTTGGGTGAATTGAATTCTTTTCGCTGCCTGAAAGTTTCTTGAAAAACTAACCCTTTCCGTGATATGCGATTTCAGGGTGAAAAATTGATTTAAAATGATATAAAAACATATCAAAGCATATCTCAGCATCCACAGAATGATGATGATTGACTTCAGATAATGTTCGTTAAGGCTTATTATTTCACCTATCTTTTCTGTTAACAGTTAACTTTTCATTTTGACATCGAAAGAATACTATTTCCAATTTTATCGCTCAAGGGTGAAATGCTGTTGAGTTGCATAAGTGAGTATAAATTCGTGAACTTTTTTTTCAAATAATATTCATTGAACTATTTTATCAAATAACATTCCATTTAATGATGTAAAGTTTGAAAAAAAGAAGAAATATGAAGATTAGTTCTCTATAGTCTTTTTCAATAACACTCTTACCATATATTCCTTTGTCACCACATATTGTTATAGGGTTTTTAATTTCAATCATACTCGTACTAAAGAGTACACCATGTACTTCTTTCTTGATATACTATCATTTCCATTTGAAACTATTATTATGGTAATATGCTGGGAAAGCCGACACAATATCAAAACTACTTTTTGGAACTTTAGTTCTTTACGTCAGGTTATGTTTGAGCGACCAGGGGTCGCGACGCAAAAGATCTGACCGTTACGCGTTACGTTACGCTACGTTATGTTACGTTGCTTCGTTATGTGCCTTGCTTGCGTGCTTGTGCTCTCTCCTTAGTCTCTCTCTCGTTTACGAAGCAGCGATTCATATGCTCCGGCCGGGATTCGAACCCGGGTCGCCCGCGTGGAATGCGAGCATTCTACCACTGAACCACCGATGCTATATTAAAATTCTATGCAAAGCTGGTATTCGCAGTGCTGGTAATCTACTTGGATGTGTTCGGATAAATTTTTACTATTATTTCCATAATTTTTTTTGCGCGATTGATCTTTTTTGTTTTCAAAATGGATGGATAAATTGATTTGACATGTGGCAGGTTGTTTTTAAATGTAAAAGGGCATATTTTGATAGAAATAGTAATTTGTGCAACTAGTGTAGATATGATGGCCATATCGCACGAGGACGAAGTTCAAGTGCGATATGGACAATCCACACGAGTCGAGCAGCATATTTTTTCTACGACACACAGAAAAAATCTAGAAAATAAAAATTCCTATAAACTGTAATATTACTTCAAATTGAAAATTTTACAATTCAATTTTATGTTTCTACTAATTTTTTTGTGGTAAACGTACAGTTCTTGAATGTTCAATTTGTATAATGCTACGGTTTTCCTTTTTGAATATACGATGCTGTTATAAGTAGATGTTGCCAGTGGGACTCCCTCATGAAGGGTACCGTACCATTATCTATAATAATGAATATTCTGCTAAATATTTCAAACGTCTACCTATTGTCGTTATTAATATCAAGCAGAATAATTGTTTAAAAATAAAATTAACAATTAAAAAAAATCTTCTTCACGGGGAATCGAACCCGGGCCTACCGCGTGAGAGTCTGGTTTGCTTACTATTCGGCCACCGAGACACATGCAAATGGTTTATCTATAACTTCAAATGTATTACATAATTTTTGCTTAAAAGGAACTAAAGTTCCTACCGCGACACGTTCTACCTTTTTTTTTAATTGGATCACATGATGTATTGGAAATAAAAGGTGCAGTTAATTTTCTACAATGACAATTAGTATCATTAGGAAAATATTCATCCACTCAAGCCATAAAGGGAAGAAAAACAAATGTCTGTCATATATAATTGAAAAAATAAAAGAAAGAGTAAATTTACTGGTATATAAGTGAAGTATGAGTGTGGGAGAGAAATTAACATTGCCTGTGAAGTAATATAATCTTAAGCTTGGAGGAGAAAGTTGAATTATTAAATTTTCAAGTTTTCAGAACATCAGTTCGTTTTGGAGCAAATATGTAGGAGTTTTGGAGGTTATAATTTTGTGGAAAAGGTAAGTTGCATCCTATTTCAACTAATTTATGTGATATACGCTGTCGCTTATTGATACCATTCATTAATATGCAACATGAATTCTGTACTTTCTCTATTTTGTTTCAAGGAGGGTTAAATTTGAGCCATACACTGCATCTGCAAAATTTGAGTGTCATAAAACGTCACACAGGGAAAACTATGTACGTTTTTCCCTTTTAATAGCTTGATTTGTCCAGTTTCTTGAATACTTATGAAACTGAAAATGGTCATTTGATTGTGTTTTTTATATTTTTTCAAAGTCGTTCATCTTTCACTTATCATTAGCACTATTGCAAAAGTTAACAATGGATCCTACTTTTTTGTTATCCTGGAAGTTGTTATAGGTGCATGTTTATCAAATAAGTTAACTAAACAGTTCACTTTTCATCAATACCATCCTTATCAAGAACGAAAAGATGATGTATGCATTTTGATTCCTTCGACATTTTTTTCGATCATTTTGCAAAACACCATTGCGTGGTCCGAGATTTAATTATTAACTGCTTTATATCTACTACACTATTTTCTTCAACTATTATATAACCCAGAAGCGATGTTTGTCGTATCGGCTCATCTGAGACTTGTGATAGTTCAAAATTATCAAAAACAATATGAATTTATGGACAATATTATTTTCGTATAGATAATTTATGTTAAAATCACCTGAGCAAGTTAAATTATCAACTGTTGGAAAAAGAGAATTTGAGAAATCTTCAAATTAATTCAGAAAAGTAAAAGTGTCATTTCATGAGGTTTGTCAATTACCCCTATGTCAACTACTTTTTTATGAATAGCTAATTGACAATTATAGGAATTTTTTACATATATGTTAACATAAACCACTACCTCTTGCATTCCGATATCCCCTGTATACCATATAATTATTCATGTTTGATAAATCACCACTAACGTAGTTTTTCTTTTAACAAAAAATTTGAAATTGATGTTTTTGTAACAACTTTTTCACGTTTGAAATCGATGGTACATTTGAACAGGCAAGACAATCCATATTTTCTCACCCATAACCGTAACAAAATATTGAATGTATTGATATAATTACCTATAAATAAAAACAACTTGATTTTCAAACTGAGCAGATGCGAGAACACTAAGCAATCGATTGAGCTGCAGCACAATATGGCCGACATGTCAAAATCATGTGTTCTGGAAAGGTCTATAATCAAAATTTGAATTCAAAATTCACAAAATATTGGCTGCACTTTGGTAAAAGTACAACAATACATAATATGAGTAATATATAGGATTTTGACGATAAAAATGCGATAATGTCATTTTCAGTTACTTTCAGAATGAATATTAATTTACCAACCGTAAATACAATTTATCCTCAACAGCCAGGGCAATTTAAAGCTAACGGGTTGGCAGAACTTCAAGACGTTGTCAGATCAACTGGTAAAATTCCCCAGTTTGTTTTGACGTTTATTGACATTCGATCATCGTATAATATTCACAAGTTTTTTTGGTGCTTTTAATGATAGGATGTAAAATTTCTTACACGATTTCGAATATAACGGGTACTGCTAGAAGGACGGAAATAGGTTCAAAAGAATCAGCGCGAAAAGTTGCCTATCTATTGTGAAAATTTCATCAAAATCGGTTTAGTAACTAACAAGTTATTAGCGAGTGAAGGTTGTCTCCTGAATACATAGACGTGCTTTAAAATAGGCGACCGCGTGGCTGCGAAAGCATTATTTGATTCCGATGCAGAAAATACTTGTTTTCGTATTCACCAAAAACAACAAAAAACAAGTTACTTTTGTGAACCCTGTGGTCAAAACGCTATTCTTTGTTCTCCTAGTACTGGGCGCAATTGTTTTGCGTATCACGTCTTACACGGAATACCGCAAAAAAAACTTTTTGTTCTCATTTTTCTATTTATTCCAGAATTTAGTTTTATTTATTTATTTGATAATTTTTGTATTTGAGAATTAACTTTTTGTTAATTTTAGTGACATTTATTTTTGTGAAAAATAAGTTATCAATGTCGTACAAATAAGATAACTTTCAATCTATTCATTGGTTTTTAATTAATATTTTAAGCTGTTGACAAAATTATTCCTGACGCCTATGGAAAATGTTGGAAGCTCATTGCGTCCCACTGGAAGGACATTTAAATTTAAAAAGAGTGTCCTTCCGGCAGGACCAATTGAATTGTTCAGCTTTCCTTCTGGAAGAGGATTCCGGCAGGACAGAGTGCTGGACGTTTTATCATTAAATTCATTGTTTCTTTAAGAATCAAAAAACAGTTATTTTCATGATTAATTATTGAGGAAAATCTGCAGTGTTAATAAAATGCCGAAGCAGCT
>CAJUYI010006453.1:0-13711 GCA_910591695.1 Galerucella pusilla
ATTTTTAATTCGCGTATTTCTTCTGTTGCCAAGTTAAGGGTTAAAAACTTCAACATTTCACTATAAAGACACTTAATCTTGTGCCCAGATTACTGGGACTACTCGCTAACTTAAGGTACTTTGGTTAACAAGTTTTTCCAAAATTAGATACACCCATACTTAGTTTTTCTTTAAAAATTATTTTGTTTATAAATATTCCTTTGTTGTCGGGTTACGCTCATCTTCTCTATACTAACCGAATTGTATGATTTATTTAATTTAGTAAATTACAACATGAGATGTGTATTTTTATACAGTACCTACTCTAAAATGTAATCTATTTTGATTGATATGCAACCGGTTTTTATAGATAGGTGGGTTACTCTGTAGAACATTGGTACTGACTTGAGGTTGCTCTAACGTAGTGGGCCAAGAGTCAGTATCTATGGGGAAACTATGTGATGTATGCATTTGACTAAGAGATAAATGTGGTGGCAATCGCCGGCCGGTAAATGGAAATGGTCGAATTCGGTTTTTAGTGATGGTTATAATGGGGAAAATGGTGCAGTCCAAATGGTATTGAGATGAATGTTACATCATAGAACTCAAAATGTAAGTCTTAGTCTTACTTTTTAAATGTTTTTTATTCTGTTTAAATCAAAATTGTTATTTTTAAATTCAAAATTTTTGTATATAACAAAGTACCTTACACCTTTTGTATTTAACTGAAAATTCCACACTTGTGATTTTTAACCAATCAGAACGTGTATTTCTGACAGATCACCATAGCAACGGATGAATTTTAGTGGAAATTTTGTCCTGGTGGGTACCCACCAGCGAATTATACTGGAAATTGTTTTGACGTTTATAATGACAGAATATTTTTTTTGACAATCTAATTTTTATTTGTTTACATAATAATTTTGATTAATTTCAACAAAAAGCTTAAATGTTTTCTAAATTCATGGACCATTATGATTGATGTTTATATTAAAAACGCAATTATTGTATACTATGGCAGGTTGATTCGAAGTTGCTTGCTCTTGATTTAGAGATTCTTGGACTGTCTTTGCAGAAGTTGAAGCAGACCTCATTGCGTCAATTATATCCTGATGATGGCCCGAGTCAATCTGCAGATATGGTTTTATGGAGTGACTGCTACCATGCCCTGTTATTTTAATTAATTGCTGTTCTCCAATTACCGTTTTGGCTAGAGTTGAAACACTAGTGGCCCTCGCAGAATGATTTGTTATCGTGATCTTGTTGACATCGATTGCAATCACTGATGCCGCCGATTTGAACCAGGAAGATATTGTATTTTGTCCAACCGGACTGTTCTTGTACCAACCTTTGGAATTGGGGTGGTGCCAGTTTGGATTTGGAGTTAAAAATAAACGATTCGTTTTAATGAGTGGGTCTCGCTTGCTTATTAGATTTTTGAACAGTCTTACTGGGCATAATTCTTCATTGACTGTATTCGGTACAAGCCACTTACTGTCGGCCATTGTTTTTGAACCACCTTGAGTGGTCTTGGAGGAAACCGGGTTATAATCAATGCGTCCTGTTGGTTTCCCTTGATTGTCAATTTCCTCCACAAAATATTCTATTGTTGCTGCCGCTCCTTCAGTTCCTCTCCAGGCCAATTCATGAGCAGCAATGTAAAAAAACTTTCTTTGCAATCCTTCCGGACTGTTTTCGTCCCAAAGCTCAATAATCTTTATCAATTCGTCTGCTAATAGTGCGGATGAACTTGCCTTTCTCTTGGTTGAATCTATTTGCAGCTTCCGACGCTTAGCATTTTTTGCAGCTCTTGCGTTAACAAATTCTATGTCAGAGAATGGATTAAATTTGCGATTATACCTTTCGAAAAAATATTCCTGCAACTGCTTAGCTGTAGAATTCCATAGAACTTTGATAACACTCTCCTTGTAGTCTTCAGAGTTCTTTTTTCGCATGTTGAAGGAATAGTCTTCAAGAATGAGCGCCAGTTCTTCCACAGGTATATCCGCTCTGTCGAAATCATACGCTTTTTCTGTGCAAAAGTTTATAAACTGCTTCCATACACTTGCCCCCGATTTCCTAGTATTCGCTGGTGTCAACTGCTTAATATTCTGGCGAATATTTTCTTTACTTTCTTGACCGAAGCGAGAAATTTTTCTACGTCGTGCTGTTTTGACAAATTTTTGACAGAAATAATTTTTAGTTTAGAGTTTCACTGAGTTGCCATGGTAACTGAATAATCAAGTTGACAAAACCTGTTTTGCAAGAGCTTGATAAAGACGAAAATTGATGTTGGAGACACATTTAGTGTGGAATTTTCTTACCGATACCACACGAGGTCAAATTAAATCCGGAAATTTTTTCGAGCTCATAAATATTTTGAAAATTATCCCGAGTCGAAGACGAGGGCTATTATCAAGCAACACGCTTTCAGTATTCTCTGTGACAAAATTACCTCGGTATTATCAAGACCCTAGGGGTATTACTACTGAGAATATTTTAAAAGTTGGTATATGTGGGCTGGTATTCATATTTAGGAAATAGAATACCAGACGGGTACATATTCATACTATTGGAGCTCTTCCAAAGAAAATTGCAGCATTCTTGAAATTGGAAAATCCTCTGCTCTACACAGGGTACTCGTTTCACAGATCCTCGGCTACTATTAAGTAGCGATGGAATTTCTTATAGTTACTTTCTGAATTTTGTAATTTAGCTACTAACGATAAATCACAGTATTTAAAATAATTCTTAATTCAATAAATAAACACAATTTTTCAATGTCCCAGCAGTAACAGACACTAAAACTTCAAAATATCTTAAGTGCGTTCCGATAACCAAGTTATCTTCTCCAGAGACTGGAGCTAAACTACCTCAGTTGAACTTAGATTTTAAGTGGAGCCAAGTGCATGGCGTATTTTAAGAGTGTTAACAATTTATACATTAAAACAGAAATTCAAGCATAAGCCTTGGATTTCTATTGGACCTCTTAAGGGGTCGACCGTTATAATGCTCATTACTCTTGGGAACAAAATGGTTACAAATAATAATGAAACAAAAACTGAAACATAACGAAAAAGAAGGCTTGAAAAACCGAAGAGAAGTTTGTAGCAGGACGTGCAAAAGGAAGTGAAAGTAATGGAGGGCAGCAGTTGTGTATTTAGGTTCTGAATTTTATGAGGAAGGACAAGCTTAGTGGCACTGAGTCGAGTAAAGTCATTGGAAGGATTATGTGTGGCAACAAATTGACATGAAAGAAATCTAAAGAGCTGAATAGAATGAGAAATATCAAGTTACTGAATACAAAGTAAACACCTTGAAATAAAATATGTAAAAAACGTTAAACCGAACGGTTTTATTGATATTAAAGATAATAATAATGTGGATAATGTACCTAAACCTAAGAAATGATTCGATAGGTCTAAGGTACCAGTCACACCCTCACATCAATGTGAAGCATTGTTCAAACAAAAAAATAAAATCGTGGAGTGGATGAAATTCCCATTAAATTGCCTTATAGTATTAACTGGTAGCGTTAAGTGATAAATATTTTATCGCTGGTACATATTTGTACTAGTACATTATCCACATTATTATTATTATTAACTTTATTTGCAATTGAACCAATCAACTTTTCTCATCTATTTTTCCATACAAATGCAGCTAGTAAACGTAGACGAGACATTTGATCACCGAATTTATAGAATTTTAATAATACCTTCTATGCATTACTTGTAAAAAAACCAAAATATTCAAAGTTGTGAAATAAAATTATAAATACTAACAAATATTCTTGTATGTCATAGATATAATCGAGAATATCCTGTTAATCACCGTTATTGTATACAATATCAATGTATGATCCGCATTATATCCTCTTGGCGCCATTGTTGCGTTATATTACAACATTCCGGCCATTATGCAATTGGCTTTCTCTTTAAGAGCGATCTTGAACATGAAAAGAGGAAAACCATGTTAAAAAGATGCCAGCGACACGACAATCATCTTGCATTAGCTGCTATTTAAATTGATGAATAAAATTTCGCAAATATATTAGGCAAATACGTTACATACATAATAAAATGCAAGTGTGGATTAAACGTCATGTTAATAATATAAGTACAACAGTGTGGGTATAACGTATGGTATATTATCGGATCGGATGATCACTTCGATCAAGTTAAACCAGACTAGGTTTATTATCCTGCAAGGGATGTTCTTCTTCCGGTCATTATATCAAAGTGTTAAGCAATTTACTGACAATAATAATTCTTTTTTTCTTATTATTAGTCCTTCAGAAAGTTGAATGGCATTGGTAGTTTTTATAGGGTTATCAGAGCTGTTTCCTCGTATTTTGTGAAGGGAGTTTACCGTCTCGGGCATGTTGACTTATAAGTCATTTGTCACATTTGTCGAATGTGCGTTTGAGAGTGCCACAGTTTGGGCAGGTGTTAAGATTGATTTTACATTCAGTGGAAGGATGGCAAATTGTTGTGCTTATAGTGTACCGGATATATGATCAAGAGTGGATATCGCGTATGAGAAATTGCTAAAAGTTATTTTGTAGCTTCCGATGCTATATTTTAAAATCTTTCACCCCAAAGAGGGTGAAGTTTAAAAAAAATGGTGAAACACGCATCTCAATATCTATTTTTGAGCGAAGGTTTAAAAAAATACATACCTTTACTTGAAGATCGAGTTTTATACTTAATAGGCCACTAAATATAGAATTTAATCTCGCACTAAATTTCCGATCCAATTTTTTTTTATTTTTTAAGGCTTAGAATCACTTACTGAGTAAAAAATCACAAACTGCAGTTTTGGTGCAGCTTCAGGCACCTTTTTAGGAAAACGTTTTTGGCCGATATCTCGGGAACTTTACACAACTTCCCATTTTAAGTCATTGAAATGATTATTGTAGACGATAAAACTTAGCACCTTTTGTTTCCCGTAAACATTTTTTTGTAAAATTTACCGTTCACGATTTATGACCCATTTAATTATCCGGTTCTCCTATCTTCACCAATAACTATTAAAATATGGGATCAATGGAATACATTTATCCATTTTTAAAAATCAATCCAATTTCTACGACTATCCATACTTTTTGAGCTATAGGACGTTCAATGCTGAACTACCGGGCGTAAGGTCTAAAATTTCAAGGTATATAATGTGTATTCTGAATGCTTCAATTGTAGCAAGATATACCCGGCGACAACATTTTTGCAGAAGACCATTCAAAAATTTTGCTTAACGCTAAAAACATACTGGATCTATGGAAGAAATTTTACACGACGGCGAAGAAACAATACAGGGATAGATGAAATGAATTTTTCAGGATACATGCGGTAGATCTACAATTTAGTCTAAGAAAACTAGCTTTCGAGTCAAGAATTTCTAGTTATTGTGCTTACTCTATTTAAAAAAGAAATCGTTTTCATCCGAATCGTGTATATTTTCATGAGGGATTGAAAGCTACAGATTACGATAAAAGCCTGGATCATTGTAATTGGCTTAAGGTTATGCTCAATGTGAATCCTAATTATTTATCAAATATAATGAGGTCCGATGAAGCTACATTTTCCAGTTATGGATCTGTGAATAAACATAATGCACACTATGATCCACACGGGATGCAACAAGATGTCAACCAAAGCCTGGTGTGGTGTGGAATTGTAGATGATGAAATTATATATAGATGAACCATTTTGTTTTTGGAGAACATTTAGATGATGAGCTTTGTTTGAAATTCTTGAGCGATGAATTAGTAGCCCATATTATTGAAAGATGTTCCTTTAGAAGGACGGGAAAATGTGTGGATACATCAAGATGGCTGCCCACTTTACAAATAAAATGATAAATCTGTTTAAACAAAATCTCATAAAATATTTGAATGGCAACCAAACTTTTGGAGCTAATTAGATTCAATGCAAACATTCGTATTCGGTACATATTGAAATACATATTCTTCACCGGCTACAATAATGACACATTTTCAAAAAAATATAAAACAAGCTATAACAATGTAAATAATTTGATAACCTTGTGGAGATGGCACTTGTGCCACTATGGGCTGCCAAATACTGAGCCCCTTAAGTTGCATCAATACCGGCATATTTTCAGTGTTCAGTTTTTGACTATATAAGTCAAATGTGCCAGTGTATTTTATACGTTGATTTAATGCAGATATATTTCAATAAATAATAAGGAACTTCGTTCCAAAAAGCATCTGGTATAATTTTGTTGTATTTGATGGCACTTTTTATAAATTTCCATTGAAACTGTGTCATTTGGTTTTAACAATAGTGCCACATCTCACAAATATCACCTTTACTGGAAACAAAATAGTAACTTGATAATTAATTCTGAGAACATCTGTAAGATCTATAAGCCGAAATCTGTTAGAGTTACAGGAAATGCGATTCTAATCTCACCTGTTACTTACAGATTCCTTACAGATTCGTAAATATTTACGGGCAGGACATCTGTCACTGTAAGCAGCACAGGGTGTGGCACATTAATTGACATTAATATGAACGACAATTAAATATTTTCGCCGGTATTTTGTTGGAAGAGGATGAGAATCGGTTTGTATATGTTTTTGTCCACGACCACCTAATAATAAGTCAATATTTTACCTCCTAACTAAAGGTATATGGTACCCATATATCAACTGTCGTGAATTATGGTTCATAATACACTGCATAATGCACAAACGTCACCCATCGTGAATTATGGCTATCATAAATTGCTCGTTTAATAATATACTATTTATTGTGTTATTATTAAATAGATACACTTTCCATATTTCCCCAGAAATATGAGAATCTAATGAAAACACTCAAGGGATCACTTATCATTTAAGGGATCAATTAAAACTTAAGACTTCATGTTATGGAGAATAATTTAGGAATTCTCTTTATAGTGAAAGTAATGATAACTAATTCACAGTCTTTTTACAATGCATTCAAATAATTGCGCCACTAGCTCTTCCCACTTTTTTATTAAATAATTGGGATCTAAAGTAGGGTTTATAGTATTACTGCGAGAAATGTAATCATTTTCCATGAATTGTTAGTATAACGACAATTGTTCTGGAGACGTATTTTTGGTCCTTTTTCTTACTTTTAATGGTTTTGAGGTTAGAATTTTGACATTATAAACAGAAATGAAGTTGAAACCTATAAGGTAAAGATCTGTAACTATGACTCTTACAGATTTGGTTCCAGAATACTAAATATTACAAATCTGTAAAGTTCCAAGTTACAAATCCTATATCTTACAGATTCTGTAGCTTATAGGTAAATACTCAGAATCCCAACATAAGCATAAAAAAAAACCTAAACAGAGGTCCTGACTCCCAGCAATAATGAGGAACTGGAAAGGTACACAGTATCTATCCAAAACAAAATAGACATTGTCTATAAGGAATCCTGTCCCATGAGGATGGTTCAGACAGGTGGCACGACCAATACCTGGTGGTGCCCTGAACTGGAACACCTCAGAAAGACAGCGAGAACGACCTTTAACAAGGCAAAACGAACAAAACTCGAAGAGGACTGGGGAATGTATAAAGCCAACCTCAAAGAGTTCAAAAAAGTCTGCAGACAAAAGCAAAGAGAAGCCTGGAGAGCCTATTGTGAGGCAGTCGAAGACTTCCCACAAATTTCTAGGCTACAGAAGGCACTCTCAAACGACCACCATAAGAGTATCGGCATCCTGACAAGGGAAAATGGCGACAAGGCCGCCAACCTTCAAGAGAGCGCTGAGATTCTTATGGAAACTCACTTCCCAGGTTCTGTCTTTCCTGGAACGTCAAACTGGACGGAAGTACCAACAACACCCTCACAATACGACTGGCAATCTGCTAGTGCAGTAATTGATGAGGACAAGATAAGGTGGGCCATATCGGGCTTCTCCCCCTTCAAGTCACCAGGACCTGACGGAATAAGACCAGCCCTACTTCAATGGGGAATGGATATTCTTATGCCGCACCTGGTTGGAATTTTCAGAGCCTCTTTAGCTCTGAGGTATATTCCCAGTAAGTGGAGAGAAGTACGAGTGGTATTTATACCCAAACCAGGTAGGATGGACTACACCTTACCAAAAGCATTCCGACCAATTAGTCTCACATCGTTCTTTTTAAAAACAATGGAGAGGTTATGCGAGCGGTATATAAGAGATGAAGTGCTAGTTCACAACCCACTTCATCCAAATCAGCATGCATATACTCCGGGAAGGTCCACTGATTCGGCCCTTCACCAAGTGGTTGGCAGAATCGAAAGATCATTGGACAACAAAGAATCCACCCTGGGTATATTCATAGATATTGAGGGAGCGTTTGATAAAACAACCTTTCCAACAATTACCCAACAACTCAACTCCAGGAATGTACCTCTGGTAGTAGGAGAATGGATACTCAAGATGCTCTCTAGTAGAGCAATAAGTATCAATGTAGAAGACATCACAGTAAGAGGACTGGTCATGAGGGGATGTCCACAAGGAGGAGTCTTATCACCCCTTCTGTGGAACATAGTCCTAGACACCCTGATTAATCACCTCAACAACAATGGATTCTACACAATTGCATACGCAGATGACATAGTTATCTTGCAGACTGGCAAATTTGTGAACACACTGTGCGACAGAGCGCAGGATGGGCTTAAATTAATTGAAAAATGGTGTAAGGAACACTCACTGTCGATCAACCCCAGAAAGACTGAGATGGTCCTTTTCACCAGGAAAAGAAGTTTATCGGGTTTGAAACCTCCCGAAATCTTCAAAAGCAAACTAAACTTTTCGGAAGAGGTGAAATACCTTGGTATTACCCTCGACAGGAAACTAACATGGAACTCTCATCTACACAACAGAGCAAAAAGAGCATATGTGGCTTATGAGCAGTGTCGGAGGACAGTGGGACGCACATGGGGTCTGTCACCCCGTGTGGTCACCTGGATCTACACTGCAATAATAAGACCCATGTTAACGTATGGAGCAATTGCATGGGGACCGAAAGTTCTACAAGCAACGGCCATCCAAAAATTATATCAAATACAGCGAATGGCTTGTCTGAATATCACAGGAGCCATGAGAACAACACCAACCGCAGCAATGGAACTAATTACTGGTCTGACCCCTCTGGACCTGCACGTCAAGGAGGTTGCGTTAATGGCCATGGTACGATTGCGCACGGCTGGTGTAAACCCCGAAGTAGGAGTGGGCCAATTGAGGTTGAGCCTATGGCAGGAAGCGCTCACTGCGCTACCTCTGCTGCAGGCAGCCAACGATGCAATTGAACCCAGGTTTCTGTTTAACAAACCCTACAAAATTCAAATAAAACAGAACACAGAACCAGACGCTGCAAATGCAATACGCATTTATACAGATGGTTCAAAAATGAAAGAAGGCTCAGGATGTGGAGTTTACTCGAGAGCACTGAGCCTCAAGATTAAGTGGGGAATGGGAAACAATACCAGCGTGGTTCAAACAGAACTGGCTGGTATCTCAATTGCCACAAAAGAACTAACCAGAAGAGGAATTTCTGGAAAAAACATAACAATCTGCACTGATAGTAGACAAGCCCTATTAGCCTTGAACAGACAACGTGTTATATCGAGGCTAGTACTAGAGTGCCACCAAGATTTAGCTGACGCCTCGGCAGATAACAATATTATCCTGAGGTGGGTTAAAGGGCACGACAGGAGTAAAGGAAATCGCATTGCTGATTCTTTAGCCAGGGAAGCCGCTGGACTGAAAATTCTAGGACCCAGTGACACCTTCGGCCTAACGACTTCGACAATTGCGGAACTAGCCAAACGTTACACCCATGCTCAATCCCTTAAGAGATGGGATGGAATCAAAGGATGCAGTCTTGCCAGGATCACCCTGGGCGACCCTGGAAAGCTGGCGCCGAAGAAATATTTGGCGATGACCAGGAAAAACCTACGTTTAACAGTAGGATTTCTGACTGGTCACTGTCAACTAAGGAAACACCTCCATACTATGGGGTTAGTGGACACACCTCTATGCAGGATGTGTGAACAGGAAGATGAAACTGTCAGGCATGTCTTATGCGAGTGTCCGGAGTTATCGTCAATAAGAGAGTGTGTGTTCGGTGAGTCTTGGCCTACACCTGCCGATATAAAGGAGATGTCTCCTAGTGACCTGACCACCTTCCTGAGAAGGACAGGATGGACAATGACCTAGGAGGACAACTCCTCGGGAGGATGTACAATGGGTCACATGTGGCCTAAGTGCTGTGAGCCTACACACTCACCCTCCTACAGATACAGAAACCTAATAATCACAGTAATAGTATATTACGTAACGTGTGTGGTAAGGAGCATTTTACGCACGAATGGAAAAGTTACGCACGATGCCGCGTAGCGGCGAGTGCGTAATTCCGTGAGTGCGTAAAATGCTCTACAACACGAGTTACGTACCATACTTTACCTACGACCTACTTGTACTTGTATTTTTCATAAGAAGCATAAGAAATAACAGTTACATAATTAGAGGTGCTTGGTAAACTCCATCTCTATTACTCTATTACCAATGAAAGAAGTACAGTAAAGAACTAACGTTTAATCATTATTATTATATTGTTGATAATCGAAAGTCCATTTTTCAATTATAATCAATACATATACATATCCCTTTGTGCTTTTCACAGTTAAACGTGGCCATATCTAATGTTTTCAAATAGTAAATTTTGAATAAAATGGAGACGTCTATTGACAGTTGCTAAGATGTTGCTAGGGAAGCCGTGCGATTTACTTTACAGCTGTGCGTTTTTTTTACAGTGCGTAATAGCTGTCATTACATTGATACCGACTGTATGTTATTGACTGATTACAGGGGGGGTCGTAGGTAAAAATAAATATGTATAGTTATATTAGAGATATATGAAAGGCTTGAATAATTAGGAAAAATGTACTTATGTAATAGAAATCTTACCTCAATGTTCAAATTTAGGCAATTAAAGCTGATGGTTTAAATTTTTGAAAACTTGAGACATTTGATAACCTTCACTCCCAATAGCAGTAGGTTTTACGCAAAGGTAATGAAATTGATGTATATTTTTAACACATCGCCCTTTTCTTGATACAACTGTACATTAAGTTTTCGGACTACTCCTTGTAAGGACCTGGTCCTAGGCACCACTATTATAGTAATTTGAACAAGAATAATCATATAAACAATTATCCGATCTTCACTAAAAACACTCTTCCTCTTATATTCAATATTTTTTTTTGTGTACACCACGAGACACTTCAAACACACGTGGAAGGGACGGAATTGCAATTGTCCGCACCACGTTGCCTCTGTACATTGATCACATGGAAAAGACACAAGAGCATACGTCAGTGCCACGATCTTGCCCGACGTTCATTCTATGTTAAATGTGCCTTTAGGTAAGGACGTAATGGTTGCTTGTCCACGCCACGTTCCTATGTGTACATTGGACAGATATATGCCACAAATTTTCATAATTTTTCAAATTTCTTTCCGTTTTATCGCTTTATTTTTTTCCTTGACAGATATATTTTCCATCTATTTTCTTCCTTGAGTCACGTTGTTGAATGGTAATTTGATTATTTTCTTTAGAGCTAGCGCAATATTTCACTCGTTTCGTTTCGTCCCGTCTTTTGACTCGCCTCGTCTCATCTCGAAAAACTGAGAGAATACCGTACGAGATATTTTTGAATACATTCTAGGTGATACCGAGATCACATACGGCGCAGCCCGAGTATCGTTTCTAGTCTGGATAGAATATTTAAAAAAATTCAGTATCTACCTACCTTCTTCATTATAATTCTGTTTTTGAATCATTTTAGAGCAAAAAAATGAGATTTTGATGAAGGAATTTAAATTTCAGTAGTTCTGAAGCCCCTTCACTGTTTATTTTAAAAATATTTTCAGCATTAAGATTCATGGACCTCATAACAAGGTTATTTTAAAGTTCAACCAACTGTATACAAATTAAAAAAAATAATAATAACTATTTCCTTGTTATCCTTATTAATTTTTCTTTTTTACTTATGATATTCAAAATCACTTCATATCCACTGATCAAAGAATTGAGTTCTTGTACAAAACTCAGATTAGACTTGACGAAACGATGCAGAAACTTGAATGAGATAAGACCGACACTTTAACAAGTCCAAGACTAAAACGAATCAAGCGAGACTGAGACTTAGCGAAATTTATTTTTTCGGGAACTGAAAACCACAACAACTTTTTGAAATATTTTCCATTGTGTGTATTTTTCCATAATTTTTTTTTGGACAATGACAGAACCAACAGGACAACTGTATGTCGTTCGTCTCGTGTGGAGCCTTAGTTTTTTGTTTATTCAATTATTTATTACGAATCTTTAATCTATTTTTCCCCTCAGTTGTTTTTTTAATTTTCCCATTAATGTTTATGAATGCCTCATTTTAATTCTATTCTACATTTTGAACGGCCAACACTATAACACTACATCATTAGCGTTAAGCTGATTGCTGATCACTGACGAATTCTAAATTCTATAGTCCATTTTTGCAAGTTTTTTTCCTCAGTTCTTTTCACCATATTATCCGTGACAAATATGAATATAATTTTGTTCATGCTGTACTATGCTAAATACCCGTGTTTATGATAAACTCTTCCGATCTTTTTATTTGCGTCTTATAATTTAGTGTCTCGTAATAAGTACTTTTTGTTGTTTGCCACTGTCATTGCGGTATGGGTATTATTATATTTTAGCAGCTGGTAACACTGTGATACCGCGTTAAATATGATCAAAGCACAAATAAATATAACTCTTTCCATTCCAATAATTTTATTTATTCGTTGTTATTGATAATAACACCGCATTCTTGATTTGAATATCAAATTACCCATTACAGCTCGACAAATTTCAAATTATCATCCAATTAGAAACATAATTATAATTACGTCGAACTGTTAACCATTATACAATCAGCAAAGACTTATAAAAGCGAATCTCCAGTAAGCAAATTGATCTACAGGACTCGAAATTCACTTGTCATCGATGTAATTATTTACAACTAATTACCGTTCATTTTATTTTGATGAAAAATGCCGGATACGGCCAAAGAGTAATTAATAAGTCGCCATGATCGTTTATGGCAAATGACCAGACTTTAATTTGAGGATTAACACAGAAAAATTGATGATTAAATCATTGGAAAGGAGGAAGCGTAATCAACTAATCGGTTACACCGGCACACACAAAAAGTAATTATCTGACCTTGGTAAGCGGCACATGTATTCCTATATATTTTGGCTGGACTGGAATATTTTTTTGGGGCCTGAACCTTAGATCTGACCATTGGAAAAATCTAGTATGGGTGGTTACAGTAAAACTGCGCTAAGAGTCTTAACAGAAATCCTAGCGGGATATTGTCGCCTGAAAAGTCTCAAAAAAGAGGAGGAATATAAATGTAGATTTTGTGGCATGGAAGAAGAAACCTGCATCCGCAGCAATTCAGAGTCCTAGGGCACAGCAGCTGGGAGATTACTGGATAGAAGAAGGACATTTACCCAAGTTGAAGCTTGCAGATATCATAAAATTTTGCCGGGAAATAGGAATAAAAAGGCTACTAGTCACCTCGGATACTAAGTAGAAGTAAGGGGGCACAATAGATGCCTTAGGTCTCAGTGAATGTCACTCCAAAATACATACATGTAGTTTGGCTCGTTGAATACGAATACGGTCTCAGAA
>CAJUYI010006455.1:0-13709 GCA_910591695.1 Galerucella pusilla
AAACAATGACTACTGTTTTAAAAGCCATCTGAAGTTTGGCCGCAGGAACTATAAATTTCAGCGGGAATTTTGAATACCAATTTGAGGGAGAATTTTATCTTTTTCAAAATTAAATTGACTTTACCAAAATAACACAAAATGCAGCTGTTTATTAAAAAATATAAATCGTGACTGATAGTATTTCGCCAAATGCAAGATTACAATTCTAGGTTGAAGTATTTTATGATTTAGATGATCTTAAAGAACACATTCGTGAAGCATGTCGCAGCGTTACACCAGCTTTGATTCAGACGGCCTGCGCAAGAAAGCTTTTAGCGCGTTTTGCAGCTTGCATCGATTCCGGAGGAAATAATTTTGAACACTAGCTGTGTTCGTTTTTTGAATTGCATCAGAGGTATTTTAGTTGAAATTGATACTTCAGACATTTTTTTATAAGTCATTAGGAAGGTACTTTAATGCCATGCAGTTTTTTAATTTACACACAACCAAACTTATATGGAATCACTCAGTATTTGTAACTAAAATATTTTTTAGGAAAAAAATTGGCTATGCTAGTCGAAGTTAAGGTTTTTTGCTGTTAATGAGCATGATAACAATAAATAAACGACTGCACATTAATTATGTAAAATCTCTAAAATTTTGTGTTCAGTAGTATAATCACGTTACTCCTGTAATTTTATTTCGGTCCAAAGAAGATAATAATACCTTATGTTGGACTAACAGATGTACAGAGGGGAAAATTGTTGCTCTCATTGAACAATGAATGCCCCAAAGAGACGTAGCAGAGGTAGTAGGCGTTACCCAGGGTGTCGTATCAAAAACGAATGTAAGGTATTTGGAACTTGGAACTTTCAAAAATAAGCCTAGACAAAGTCGTCAAAGATGTTACAACTGAACAACAGGACCGCTTTGTGTGCCAAATTGCTAGATGAAATCCAAATGCTTATCATCCAGAGCTGAAACGACAATTTCTAGAAGCTACAGGTGTAAATGTTTCAGTTGAAACTATACGAAGACTTCGAGCTCGAGTGTTGTACAAGAGGAGGCAGTTACGGGCTCCAGAGTTGTCCAGGCAAAACAAAACTGACCGGCTAAATTGGTGCCGTCAACACCAAAACTGGACAATTGAAAATTGGAAAAATGTTCTTTTTTCAGATGAGACCAGAATTGGCCTTAGATCAGATGATCGTCGAATTCGGGTTCTCAGAGCTCCAGGAAGACAAGGTACACTCCAGACTGCCAGATCTATCCCAAAATATAAAGGAGGAACAGTAATGCTTT
Organism: Galerucella pusilla; assembly: GCA_910591695.1. Classification (NCBI taxonomy): domain Eukaryota; kingdom Metazoa; phylum Arthropoda; class Insecta; order Coleoptera; family Chrysomelidae; genus Galerucella; species Galerucella pusilla. The sequence goes on from CAJUYI010006455.1 coordinate 1,282, forward strand.
GGGGAGGTATTATAAGAGGAACAAAAACTCCTTTGCTGCGTCTCCAACAAACAACCGGACGAAGGTATGTTGATTTGGTATTAGAACCAGTAGTTAGGCCTTGACGAGGTGCAGTTGGGGATAATTTTATCTTCATGCAAGATAATGCACCTCCCCATACTAGCAGAGTGGCTCGAGAATTTCATTAAACATAAGGTGATACCATTTTGGACTGGCCTGCATGTTCACCGGACTTAAATCCAATTGAAAACTTGTGGGACCAGCTTAAAAGAAGAATTAGAGCTCGTCGGGACTTTCCAGGAAATATCGCACAGGTTAGGATAATGGGAAAAAATACCACAAGAAAATGTTGTCAATTTAATCAGAAGCATTCCAACGCAAATTGAAGATTGCATAAGGGCTAGAGGTGGCAATACGGATTATTAAAATTAATAATTTTCTATTTTTTTTTCTTCTGTTTTTTACTACTTAATTTAAATCTAATTAATTTTCAGAAACCATTAGGTAAATTATAATTAATTCTTTGATCCGTATGTGAAATTTTTTTCATTAAAATATTGGAAAAAGAATGAATTTTATTTTTAAATAAATTATTTTCATATATTCCATACATAATACAAAATATTCAGGTGATTTCATATAGGTTTGGTTGTGTGTATTTATTATCATGTCAAATAAGTGAGATATTGTTTGTATACGATAACTTGGGACACCCGGTATATAAACAAAATTCGAATCATGGTCTGATCTTGCTTGACCACCTTTTACAAGATAAAAATACCATTTTATTATCCATATTTATAATTTGAAAAAAAAATTGTCAGTTACAGATGGTAAGCCCATTCACATACTGTGACACTGAAACTAAAGCTTTTCTGCAAGACTTTCTCTAAAATAATTGAATCAATATAACAAATACATAGTAGTTTGGACAATTACAAAAATTTTTTTCAAGAAAATCTAACGTGAAAGTGATCTCGAAAACAAATATAAGTATTAAATTTTAATAATTTTCTACTTTCTTAATGTTACGTCACACATTTATATTTATAAACATTATGCCAATACCAAATAAAGTTTACATCTTTTTTTACGAATTTTGGTGCTCAATTGGCGTGAATTTTCGCTTGAAAGATATTATTGTAAAAAAAACATTTCAAAATACACAAAATATTATTTTAGAGACACAAGAAAAATGCACCATAATTCTCTTTAAAAAGATCTTCCTTTATTCAATATTAATGCTTTTATTTTCAACATAACCATAATTTTATTATCTCACATCTCAAAATGTCGCTTTATGAGTTTTCCTATTATGGTTCATTCTTATATGGGTGAATGCAGTTTCACCTACTCCGTAAACCATAAAAGAATCATTCAAAGTTCATCCTACATTTAACCAGTTCGTTGTACCCCCAAACAACTTATTTACATTCATATCCAGTTTGTTAGAGGATAACAAAGTAGAATATTCAAGATCAACATTAATGTTGATTATTTATTCATGTTGCTACCGAAATTTTCAAAAAAAACGCTATTTTTATTGTTAAAAGCTTTTAGTTTTTCATAATTTTCATTTTTCTTGTCAAATAATCGCTTCTTTATTTTAAACTGGGTTCTGGCTTACGTAATACCTATCAATAGGTCTAGAACGTTGTTCGTGAATCGGTTGTTGTTTGTAAAACTTTTTAGAAATTAGAGCATTTATCATAGATGGAGATTTCGTAGACTGCTCAACATTATTCGGCGTTTGATGTCCGTAGAATTTGATTTGACCTTCGGAACTCTCGACTTCTGCTCTAAAAATAGAAAAAATGATGATGAAATGATGACACCTGTTGTTATTTTCAATTAGTTTCAACTGATTCATTCCATCATTCTCACTCTTTCTCTCCTTTAGTATCTCTCTCTATGCATCATTCACTGTTTTCCGCTTTCTCTCTTGCCCTTTAATTCAATCTTTGACTCACCGCGCTCAGTTCTTTAGGTCCCTTTCCCCTTTTTGTTTTTTTCCATTGCCAGTGCTTTCCTTTTTCTCTGTTTCCTCCTTTATCTCTTTGACTATCACTCTCTATTTTACACTACATTCATTATATTCAAATGTATTTTTTTGATAATTTATAGTACTTACCTATACCCATTATGGTCAGCAATATACCTAACCATTATAATATTACCGTCTGGTTTAACCCATCCATAGCTTCCAACGATTGTTCCATTTGATTGTCGTTCTTCGTCTCGAAATTGTATATTGTTACTTTCCGGATCTTCAATTTCGTAACCAAATGAATATGTACCTTCACCTTCAGGATGGAAGTTGTTGTAGTTGGTATAATCCAAAAGAATGCTATCTCTTGGTAGACGACTTAATAGCGGCAAAGATGATGCACAAAAGATGTGGGATAAAATTAGGAGAAGGAAAGTCTGAAAATGAAATTACAATAATTATTAGTAATGTTGGTTGGTATGCAAACTCTAGGCTTGATCAAGGGCCACAGTAAATCGAGAGGTAACATTGCCGACTCACTAGCCAAAAACTCTTGGGACCTGGCACTTTCATTGGTCTGTCGGCGTCAGCTATGATTGACCCAATAAAGGAACACTCCCTTGAAAAGTTAAAGGATGGATGGGACCGGGATCCGGACAGCAAAGTAGCCAAAAAATACGTGACTATGAACAGACAGAACCTTCGGACAGCCACGGGTATTCTGACCGGTCACTGCCACCTACGAAAACACCTCTACAGACTGGGTTTGTTTGACACTTCACTTTGTAGAGGATGGGAACAGGAAGATAAGACTGTCGAACACATTCTTTGTGAATGTCCGACACTCTCCCAATTTAGGTTTTCTGTATTCGGTGAGTTCAGGCTAACACAAGCCAGCATGAGGGAGATTACTTCCGGCGACGGTATTGCCTACTTCGAACAAGTATGCTGGATGACGAGCTAGAAGGAAGTCTGAACCTCAGAAGGATGCACAATGGACCAATTGTGGCCTAAGTGCTGTGGGGTCACCCACCCTCCAAATTCTCACAGATAGTGTGCAAACGTCCAACTTTAACATGTTTAAAGAATGTAAAATTAACATCAAGTTGAAAATTAAGTAGATAGTGTCTAATTTTTTTTGTATTGAAAATTTCTGTTTCTTTAAATAATGAATACTTAATTCAAAGTTGGATTTATGAGAAAATTTTTATAGAGAAATACAGTTGTAAAGACAAAAAGATGGACGTTATCAATGCCGATGATACACAACTTTATAGCTCATTTAAATACCATGAGGCAAGTCTCGCCGAATCCGATATAAATAGGAATCTTCAAGAACTGTTCGACGTGTCTTGTGCCCACAGCTTGAAACTTAATCCGAAAAAATCTCAAGTAATGCTGAAGTGACTGCCCCTCTTTCTCTACTAATCAATGATGACACTATTCCATTCGTGAAAGAAGCTAAAAATCTGGGTCTCTGGTTAGACACTGATTTAAGGTATTCCGAACATATCAGCCATCTATGCAAAACTTCCTTCAATGTTTTGAGACAACTCTACCCTAATAGGGACTTATTATCGAGAAATATGAAGTTAAGTCTTTGCGAATCCCTCATCTTCTCTAGATTGTCTTATTGTGACAGTATTTATGGGCCTGCCATCCTACAAACTGATGCTTTGCGACTGCAAAAAATTGAAAACAACTGCATTCGATTTTCTTATGGTATCCGCAAGTATGATCACATCAGTGCGTCCTTTAAGGACTCGGGATGGCTGAAATTAAATTATTTGAGAGAAATGCACTCGCTCACCCTCACTCATAAAATTTTAATAACTGGTAATCCGCCTTATCTACGGAAGAAACTAGTTCTGCTATTGCAAAAAAAATCCTCACGGAATAAACACACACTACTAATTCCAAGGCATACTAAGACAATCCTTACACGAAGCTTCTCCTATAATGCTGCGAAACTATATAATTCCATCCCTGTGGAGTTCAAGGAACTTACCCTGAAGAATTTCAAAAAACGTTTAAAGGATCTGCTTTTGGAAAAGCAACAGTGACAACGTACCACAACCCGATTTTGCTATTTGTTTCTTCTTTGGTTATGGTATATATTAATGTGTTTGTTGAGTTATAACATTATGTATATATTTTACCGGTTAGGTTTAAAAGCAGCTCCTACAGCTGAACCTCGCCTTTTCATTTTCAGTATTTCGCTTATTTCATTTTATTATGTGAGTAAATAATGATATTATTATTATTATTATTATTATTAATGTGGCTTATGTATTATTGTCCCACGCAAATGAAAACTTGAATTTATTGTTGAAAAAAAATGTGCAAAGTGTCTTATAGCGATAGAATGTTGAAAATCTTGAAAACTTAGAATTCTATCGAGTTCAACAAGTACCTTTTATCTAAAAATTCAGGTGAAAAGTCGCAGAGAAACGTCTTGGTACAAAAAACAAGAGGAAGAAAATGGCACAAGAAAAACTGTATTAACGTATTTTAAATTAATTTTTTACGAATCAAATATTCAAATTGAAAATAATTTATTTATATTTATTCCAAATTTACTTTTATATATTTTTTAGAAATAAACCAGTTTCAGATTTATATATTTTCATTCATTTCAATTAATATTAATATCTTGAATAAAAGAGACTCACTTTAGTTATTGCCATTTTTGAAAACACTACACACACAGCTGTAACAGTAACAGGAACTAGAAGATTGCGACATACGCGATTTTCGAAGAAAGGTCAGTTCTGCAAAACTGACCGTTTTATATTTCTCCTACCAAATTAAACTGAAAATTCAAGAGATCCTTTGGGAAAAGAATGCTGGCCATTAAAAGAATATGCAAATTGTTCTCAACCCACAATATTTTTATAAAATTATTTCTATTAAAATTATATATTTGGGTAAAAAGTTGTATGGTTTATTCACGATAAAAAGACTATGTCGTAATATTTAGTTACTTTTCTGTTTATAAGAAAAAATATAAATTTACCAAATTTATCTTCACTTGATAGAAAAACGTCATTAGCGAAATAAAAATCTATATCTAGCTCTCATAGATCTTGAATAAGCTTTCGACACAGTACCCAGAGTAAAAGTTTGGAGCGGCCTGAAAGAAATAGGAGTACACAACAAAATAATAAGAATTATTCAAAACCTATATAAAACAAATATTAATTATGTAATACGAAATAACACTAAATCAGAGGGATTCAAAACAGAGATGGGATTAAGACAAGGTAGAGGATTAAGCCCAACACTATTCAACGTATTTGTTGATAATATAATCAAGAAATGTGAAAGTGAAGTAAAAAAGCTGTTTATAGGATATAAAAATTTAGAAAAAGTCGAAATATCGTACGGAGTTTTGCAGACGACGTCGTAATAATAGCAGGAACAACTTCAAAACAATCTTAATATATGGAAAAAAAACAATGGAAGAAGAAGGCATGAAAATAAATACTACTATAACAAAAATACGAAAATACGAAAACCGATATTGAGATAGACAATATAAAATTCGAACAAGTCGAAGAATTCAAATACCTTGGAGTACCACTAGAACAAACTGGAAAACAGAAAGCTGAAATCAACGAGAGAATAAGCAAGACAATAAAACTTTATTATGCCATGAATCGAAAATTCATCAATAGAAAAAATATTTCAAATCAAACAAAAATCAAAGTATTTAAAACCATATACACACCAGACTAACGTATGGATGCGAATCGTGGAATCACTCAAATGCACAGAAAAGTAAGATACAAAACGTTGAAATGAAATATTTGAGACGTATAATAGGAGCTACTAGGAAAGACAGAATTAGAAACACACATATCAGAGAAGATTTAGGGGTAGAACCTATAGTACAATTTATACAACAGAGACAATTAAGTTGGTGGGGACATATACAACGAATGAATAATAACAGACAAGTGAAACGTGTATACGAAGTGAAATCGCAGATTAAAAGGAAGAGAGGCAGACCAAGACAGGCATGGAATACAGTGATGGGTAACATTACAACATAGAAGCACAATGAAGGATACAATTATTAAGTATATATATATATTATATATAAACATAAATTTAACAACCGTGAATACAATTTATATTTAATGGTTGGGGTAATTTACAGTCTACGGGTTGGCAAAACAGATCATTTGGTAAAATTCCTCGGTTTAGTTTGTAACTAACACGAATATTAAAAGCAAGCAAAGCAATTGGTAATAACCCTCAATAATAATCTTGTTGATAGAATAACAATTAAGAGACTGGGGTTTAATAAGATATAATTTAAATACTTCTTTTTTTTCTATACTTTCATTCTGGTCTAAAGATGATGCAATATTTAGAGAGATTATTCACGGTTACTTAAAAGAAAGTACGAGTTTCAAGTGTTAATTAATATGAATTATGTCGTTTATCTAATATATTTACATTTTGTACATCTTTATTTTAAATGAAAACTATGTAACAGACGCCATATGCAGAACAATTGAAATTTAAACTATTAAAATGTAGACACAACCCACATAGCATTGAAAGAAGATTCATATGCCAAGTATAGTGTAACTATTGTTAATGTGATGACCCACATTTTTAATCCCTTTGAAGAAAAAAGCCGCACAATGGCCTGCATAAATTTTTTTTATAAATTCGGATAATGTGAGATGATGCTTTTCAAAAATGTAATTCAAATTTACTGGATTAAAATTAACGTGCATAAAATTTTGAATATTTCAAGGTCATCACATTAACATTATAGTTACACTATATATGCCTTCAACGTCCCGTAAAAGATGTTCGTTTCGGTACATGATTAGCATAGTACATACTTTTGAGCACATCCCTGTACATACATCCATAGAAAGTGCTAAGAATTTAAGATTCAAACTTTTTTTTCCGTAGATCTTTCGCATATGATTCGCACATACCATAAAAGTCCACCTAATAATGATTTACCATTAACTAAGATCCTTTTCACTACATTCAGCGCATATGCTAAGTATATTCCTTTGAAGAATATCAGAAGTATTTTATTTCACAGATATCCTAAGCATGATAGGGATTATCAATCAGGTCAGGTAATTTTACATCAGATCTTCAGCACGTTTTATTCGTTTTACATACATGTATGAATTATTATTTACTATTTTCGTTTAATAGATTCAAAGCCATCATTGGTGTTGTACCCTTTCATTTTAAATATGCATCTGCCGATATCAGAACTAACCCAAAAGCCCATCCTCAGCATGTGCAAAATATAAAACACGGAATATTATTTGGTACATGTAAAGCACATGCTACGCATATACCATAAAATAAAGTCGAAGGCGAGTATATACCTTTAGCATGCGATAATGACTTAATATAATAATATATTCTTTATTAAGCTAACTTCAATCGATATTGAAGCCATTATGTCTTTCCATTTATAATATACACTTAGCATGAATATATCTGAATAATCTGATGATTAACCTTAAATCATATTTTTAGCATGTGCAAAGTATAAAACATAGAACATTATTTGGTACATTCAATACACATGCTGAATACGTCCTTCGCACATGCGATCACATCCTGTTTCAGCATATTCGAAATAATACATAAACTCATCGAAAGAGGGCGCTGACTTTTATTTGTAGCTTTACACCGATTCATATGTAACCACGGAAATCAAATACCGGACCAAAGCTTAAGAATTATACTTACCTGGCGAAGGGGTTGCCGTGATCGACATGGCATGCAGATGGTATGGAGGTCCCCCCAGAACAAGGATTTTTCATTGCACTAATTAATAATGTTACATTGGTAAATGAAAAATAAGAGGTTGACAAAAAAGTTAACTTTTATATCATGTACATAGCACCTAAAAAGTGTATATGCATTGCAAGCGAGAAACTTCAGAAGAGCATGTGCAAAGTACATTCTTTTCGTAAGAGGAAGTGTAATGGATATGCGTAGGTCCTGCGAATAATACGACATATCCATAGCATGTGCCTAGCATCTACACTAGCACATGTATAGGAGATTAATAGCACTCGGATAGGTATATAATATATACGCCGATAACACATGCCTAGGATCAGAAGGCCCATAGCTGGAAAATGCGTAGCATGTGAAAAGAATGTGCTATCACATGCTTGTTGGCACTTTGAGCTTTTTATTGCAGGGTACATACTCAGCATCTTATAAGGACATCTTTCATCACATTCTGAAAACCTGATAAGCATGTGACCAGGACGCAACACAATCTATTTATAGCACTTGTTTTGATATTATGTGAGAACATGCTTTGCACATCCATGTTCTTTGAAATATTCCACGCATATGCTTAGGATGTCAAATTGCTATGTGGGAAGAAGAATGCAGTTCTTAAACCGTTAACTTCCACTGCCATAAACAACCTATCCATTTATTACCAACTCTAGTAATTATGACTTGAAGCAAATAGGAGAATTATTATTTCTTCTCACATTATATTCATCTTGGCGGAATATTAGATAAATTGGAATGAATATTTCCCAATAATCCGCCATAACTTTGTCTCCATCTATGCCAATTTTTATAGAATTCGTGTGAACAGCCCCCAATATCGAGAACAGCCTGTATATAAGATGATATATCTCGAAGAAATATTTTAAGCGTAACCTTTTTCAGCACAAGATATTAATTAAAACTGTACTTAATTTGAATTGGATGTACTTAAACGTATACGTCGTGTTTTTGTTATTTACGCTACGTACCATTGCACGTAGCATGTTATTTTCATAAATTAGTAACTAATTCATTATACCGTTAAATGGACGAGAATCAACATATTAAGTTTAATTATTATACTTTTTCCCTGGAAGAAACAAAGTGATTACCCTTTTTGTAGCCCTGAAAATATTTTAAAACATTTGGAACCTTGTAAATCTGTGTCGATGTAAAGGTTACAGGGAATGGCAAAGTCGAGGTTTTTAAATTGATATCAAGGTCATTATCAAGGAAAAAGCTTGAGAGACTAAAACTACCGAGCATTTTCAACGCGCAGGTGTGTCTAAACCAGGAGGTTGAGTTTCTGGGTATAATTTTAGAAACTAATAAAGGGAAGCAGGCCCCAATGGCTACCAAACTGGCGGTGGGAAACAATTGGGGACATAATCCACAGTTCGTACACTGTCTGTACAGTACTGTGTTGAGACCCATGGTCACCTATAATATGCAGCTGAAGCAACTTCAAAAACTTGCCTGGGGTAATGTAAGCAATTCCTAATCTTCTCCCACATGCTTTGCTTGTCAAGGAGGAAGCGAGAATGGCTGCTTACAGGCTGGAATGCAATGGGAATTGGCACGAAGGAACCAACACCATTATCCATTCCAGAATCACACATGTTATCCCAAACTCGCTTCTTGAGATGAGAAGTGATAACACGTTGGCCACAATTGGAGACAACCAACCATAAAGCTGAATTGGAAGGGGTTGGAAGCATCCAGCCAGGTGGACGTATAGTTGAAATAATACCCTTCTTGGTGTGCGTCATCGATTGTGACGTATATCCGGGTTTTCGGCATGTCGTTTATTTTATTTGCTATTTTGACATATAGCTAACCTTAAATTTGATAAATAAAATCATCAGGATCGTATTAAGCCAAAGCCGAGAAGGCTATGAAATTAATAATTACCAACTTCTTTTTCTAACTGAAATACTTCAGAACTTTCAAAATGCTGATGTTTTTTCGTGTATCTAGGCATATTTTTGTATTATTTAGATAAATATAACAATAAGATTAATATTCACTTTTCATAAATGATCATTAAACGTAAACAACAAAGTACAGACCTGTCGAGAACTGTCAGTGTGACAGTAGAAAAATACGTAAGACACATTGCCGCTTCGAAAGTTACGCCTTCATAGTATTTTAACCTCGCGATTGATAGGCTGCGCTGGCGCGTAATTTAAACATCAACCAATCAAATTTTTGTAAGTCAAAGATTATGGTTAACATTTGTAAAACATTCAAACGGTTCATTATTGTGATATTTTGATTAGGATTAATCACAGACCTGCCTTTTTCTCCATTTCTTCCTACGTAATGTGATAGAAGGAGATTAACAATCGATGACGCACACCAAGAAGGGTATTATTTCAACTATATCTAAAATTGATATAGGAACAGGCAGAAATCTACGACATCGACAAGTATTTGCAAATGAACATCGAAAGTGGGTATAGGAAATCCTCTTATACTCTAAGATAGTCAAGCAGTCAGCTAACGCCTCGGCAGATAACAATATTATACTGAGGTGGGTTAAAGGGCACGACAGGAGTGAAGGAAATCGTATCCCGATTTTTTAGCCAGGAAAGCGACATCCTGAATATTATTCTGTCTGTTTTCAGGACAAACAGTATATTTCTAATCTATCTATATCTACATAATTTTAAGTATATTCTATTCAGTTTTATAAGGCATTCACCGAAAATCAAGTCAATAAATTTCGTGGGCTTCTTAATATTATTTTAAAATTTATTATGACAGTTTCCTATCAAGCAGGTTTCCAACTGGGGGTGTTTTCATAATTAAATAAATAGTTTCCCATTTATCAAAAGTGTAAGACTTTCAAAAAAAAATTTATTTTCAATCAGTTTAATGATCTTTAATTTAATTATAAAACCTTTGAATTCATAGGAAGTGATTAAAAACTCCTACGATAAAAAATAAATTATATTAAAGAAATGTAATAAATTATCGAATATAAATGATGGGGATATGTTTTATTTTTCACTGTGTTACTCATTTAACATTTGTGATCTTAATACTCCCTCTATTGACTGCCAAGAGATTCTTGACAACTCGGAATAATTTCCTCCTAGCGCTCTTCATTAAAACAGTGATGCCCCTAAATGTTGGCAACACATTATACAATTTCGAAAAAAAGTATACGCTTTTTTTTATATGGACATCTCATATATGCTGTCAATTATTTTTGTAACAAATTATAGTATCCGAACATTTTCTCAACTTTACCTACGAATATGTCTGTTAGTAGTAAAAAAGATGAAATTATGAGCACTCAGAAAAAAATATATGGGCGTAGAAAAAGTATAGTACGTTACACGAATTGTAATCCAATTACGTATTGCGCGGCTTTGTGCATAAACTTTTTCATTTCGTGCGTAATGGGTTACTTACAACTCTTCTTACGTAATATACTATTATTTAACCTTCCAATACTACTACACCATCTAGCGACCGCTCCACGTACTCATCACTTTCGCTTTTTCATCCAAAATGGCTACTACCATATAATCGCCATGTGTTGGCAACACATTTTCCTCTAGACTTCAGTCTCTGACATTTTCCCCAAGTTGAACTTCTGTATGTTATGTTTCAAGTCAAATTGGAAATATTCGTACTGATTATTCCGTTTTCCACCTTTGTCTTTATCACTTTATCCATTTAGTTTGGTGTAGTGGTAGTGTATGTAAACAATGTTCAGTATAAAATTAGTTTTGTGGTTCAGGCTAAAACAAACTTTATTTGACAAATGACAACCACTATTACCAACAGGTAACCAACAAAAGGGGTGTTTGTTGATAATAAAATTCATTTTTAATACAAAAATATAACTTTTATTAAATATATACTGGCAAACACAATATGTGGATTAAGTAATAACAATATAATGATATAAAATGAAGTAATTATATGAACTACGTCGTAAATCATAAGCTAGAATCGATACTGCTACAAATAAATTGTAAGCAACAAACTACTTCAAATATTTACAGTACAGTGTGAAGATGAAGATGTGTTAAGCAAAAAGCGGATGGAAGAAGAAACAAGAGTGAGTATCATTAGGAAAGCACAAGAATATAGTCAAAAGTGATAGAAGGTTTTTCCAAAATATCAACTAAAGTAATAAGGAAAATAAATATTAAGAGGAATTGAGGGGATGAAGGTACAAAAAAGTGGCAAATGAATTCTGGGGATGGAATGAATTTCGTACACAAATATACTCAACTTTTCTCTTCTTTCAAAAAAAAATCGTAAAACTAAATAATATCTACCAACTATTGAAAACTAAAAAATATAAAATAAAAATGAGTCCTCTATAATACTAGTGATGGTACAGTGGCGCGCCGATTTTAATTGGAGCTGAAGGGTGTACAGCATGACCCTCTTTTGTAACAATAGCATTAAAACCGCTATGGCCGTCGTCTTCGTATTGTACTTTTCGAATGGTACCATCGGGTTCTACGAGGGAGTATTGCCCTTTTACAGCATGGCCGTCGCGTTCTTCAGACTGCTCCTTGATATCACCGGTGTGGCTGTCTTTCACCCCGTATTCGAAACGATATTTAGGATACGCCTGGAAATTGTACAAATAGTTATTTACGTAACAAGTCCCGAAAGTGATATTTTA
>CAJUYI010006456.1:0-13707 GCA_910591695.1 Galerucella pusilla
CTCTCATTCATGAAATGAATGAGACGAAATTATGACGTCAATAACGTATTTCTTATCTAAGGTTGACATACATTTTATCTGTTACTTTTGACAGTTGTCATATTTTGAAATATCATTGATTATAAGTTTGAGGTTGAGTTTAAAATAACATTCAAGTAATATAAGACAGAATACAGCAGAATACGTCACCGATTATGATGTTACGGCAAAGGAGAGCAAACTCTGCGTAGTTATAAACAACTACGTGGTGGGGTCAGTAAACAATCATTGGGCAGTTCCTTGTAATTTTTTGTGAAATATCTTCCTATATTTCATCTCAATTTCACCAATAAGTTTTCCTATTCCTAAATCTAACCGTTTTTTTAACAATTCAAGATAATTTGAAAATACATAGGTACTTGTGAGTTCTAAAGAATTTTTACGAGCCTAAATATTCACTTTTTTCCGCTACGCTTATATCTCATTTCGAATACTTTTCACGTATACTCCCAAAAATTCAAGTTTTGTTAATTCTTTTTTTTGCAAGGCACGTGTCTACCACGCTGCTCCCCATCTATTGTTTCCGAATGGGACAGGACCCGATGAAAAGAGCCAAACCATCGAACCTTTCATTGGAGCCGCACCTGCGGAGGCTTTTATTTACGACATCTAAATTTAGTCGGTGTTTCAGTTGTTGCGAGATCGTTCACCCTTATTTGTCGATCGCAACCCTTCGGTGAATGGATTCACGCCTAATTTACATGTTGAATAATTGTTTTTAAAAATACTTGGCTTTACATTATGTTGATTTTAAATTTATCTTCGATTAACTCAACACGTTCGATGCTGACATTAGTGCAGTTTTCAACAATCATTAAAACATCTTGTTGTGGATAACTTTTTTCCGTTGTATTAAGTTTTAAAACATTGAAAGTTGCCGTATTGATTTTTTATATCGTTGAAAAATAATAGTGTGCAATTCTTCCTAAAAGCATATTTATTATATAAACTCAAAATATTAACAAATTTTGTTTGTTTCAGGTATGTGAACAAAGAAAAACTTAACGTAGAGTGAGTATATATTATTTTTTATCATGCTTTTGTATGTATGTTCATGGGATGAGAATTCACTAATACCTTAAATATAATTATATTGTACACCTACTTCTACTCAATTCCATGGAGAAGTCTCAGAGATTGGTAGTTCCTTCAGCCCTTTCTCTTGAAGAAATTATGGGGTATCCGTACACTCCAATTGATGCAAGTTTTTCTCTCCCATCTAGGGGCTCAATTGGATACCATAGCTTCTATGCTTCTATTTTTCTGAGGAAACCAAAATTTGGCATGTCACCTTTTCTTGAATCAAATAGAATAGTTTTTCCCAGATCAGTGAGGTTTGTCACTGAAGTTATCTTGTACTTCAACGAATACACCACTGTGCAGTTATTTTGTTAATGATATTCGTATTTCATTTTGACATAATATGTGATGGCTGATAACATAACTCACAAATTTGCACAGAAAGATAGTCAAAAATATAAAAATGTAGAGCAGTTTGATTTCCTTGACTTTTATGACCCCCTCATTTTAGAAATGGAATTATTTGTTAGAGATATTTCGGTAGACAAATCTACATACATCAAAATACGCAACAACTTGCTCTGCTACCAATACCATTGCTCAAAGATCTAGACTATGCAAATGTAGGTTTGGTCTTACTTGTTAGTTACGTCTCTCTAATATTATTGGACGTAAAATCAGAAGCTCCAACATAAATTATTGAACTCAATTAAAGGTGATCTTTGCAAATATCGATATTTGGATCCAGTTACCTAGTTTGGAGAATTTTCTTATTGTTTAGCAGCAAATTCCAAGTTACAATAATGCTCGTAAATGATTTCATCCTGTAAATAGAAAGTAATAATCCAAAACGTACACTAAATATCATTTTCAAGAATGTGATTGTTCGTAAACCACCCACACTTGGCACTCGGTAATAATAAATTCCAACAAATCTGCATACAAGACAAGTCAAGACCTTACTTATCTTTCACTTAGCCTTAGTTGGACCGACGAGGCACCATCATTTCTGTAATCAAATACTACAAGCCTCTCCCGCTGTTTTTTGCCGGGCATAACAAATTGGACCAATCATTTTACGATGATCATGCCTCTGGTGAAATTGATTGTTAGATTTTGATTCTGCTTACATTGAGAATGTAATACAAAGTGAATGTTTTAATTAAGATGATGATAGTATTCAACAGGAATAATTCATTTGGATGAATATTAGTTTGAGAAACTAAAAAGCACGCTTCGATAGAATTCGGAATAGAAAGTGAAAAAATTGTTGTCAAAGCAACAGAGTTTGAAATATAATAGTGAATCGACGTGCAAAAAATATTGATATTATAGTAACTCGAGTCTCAAACATATATACCAGATAATAAGATAACTATAAAAGTTGATATCAAGTACACTACACTTTTTTTTTGTTTCTTATACCTTCACTCCCATTATTACTACTAAATTATTAACATGTGTCCTTTTGGGAATCTTAGTAATATCTCAAGTTGGTTTGGTTCTTCTAGGATGTCATGTAACTGTAATCTAAGGTTAAGTTGTCGTCTTCTTGAATTTTTTGGTGACATTCAACGAGGATGCATTCACTGTCAGTAGCCACTGACCGCTTTGACAGAAAGATCTGTTGCTTGAGGTCAAAGTAGTTGTAGCCTATTCGATGTCTTAGTAATATTGAGACTTCTTGTCAAAATAAACCATTGGTGCCAGTTAACTGTTATGTCTTGAGAAATGGCTTGATATATAGTGAAGAAGTATTCAAAGAGCTCCAGTGCTTCTGCCTTAATCATCTTGCAAATATGGATATAAGGAAGTATTGAGTTATCCGTGTAATGGTGACTTGTATGTTCAAGGAAATAAGATCGAGATGAGAGTGATTAGACTCTTGGATACTGTAACATTGGAGCTGATATTGAATTCCGGTTTCCAAAAGAGTGTTCCAGCCCCTCTCTCTGCTATTTAATTTCCTTCTCTTCCAGTGTGTCCTGGAATCCTTTGCAGGGTGACAATGCTGTTCTCGTCACTCATTGTTAAATAGAGCTTGGCTGACTGACAGCCTCCAGGGGCATCTTCAGACTGAGTGTAAATAGATAAAAAGTGGCCTTTTACAGAAACCCTGAAGGACCTTCAAGCTAGGATATTGGTTTAGCGATTATGGCTTGTCGAGTAATTGTATAAAATGCTTCCTCGATGTCAAAGATGGCGGTAACTGTTATTGAGATGAGAATAACACTTTGAAGCTTAACAAGGTTATCACGAGTAGATGTAAGTCGTCGTGAGCCTAATATTTTATTGTGTTTATCAAGGTAGCAAACGAGTGGTTTATTTAAAATATTTCTCAGGACTCCACATAAGGACTGTAAGAATTAGGTGAAGTGGTAGCCAGATCAGGTTATTTTTCTGATGAATTTTCATGATATCACGCAACTTTTTAAAATATCTCTATATTTTTCTTAAATGTGAATAGTTGGATTTCATAATTACGTTTTAATTAACTGAAACCTATTCAGTTCATCTTGAGAAACTGTAGATAATAAACGATCGTTATATATTATAGACGATTACAACTAAACCAAGCAATTAAATTGAATATGCAGAAAGTGCTCTAACATAGTTACACTGTTGCAGTAACAGTCGACTACTTGCGAAAACATTTATGCCAATTCTAGATGCACCATTACATTTATTGGTACGTATTTCCATCCGTGAATATATTGCTGCTTGGCGTACTGGAATCTAGAGTTGTTATAGTTATTATGGACATATATACAGGTTGGCCGGACAAAAAAAAACTGCGTCCTAAAAAAACGCAGAGACCAGTCATTGTTTGATCAAAGGGAAACACTTTTTTCCGGTATTCTTGACTACTTTCACCTTAAGCATAATCTTAATAGTTATTTGTATGCCTAGGCCGCGAAATACTTTTTTTCCCACTACTATCTGTGAAGTAGACAATTATTGCTTCTTCTAGCCAACTGAGAAGTTGAATTTCTCTATTAGTTGTTAATAATTTTCTATTATTAACCTAAATCAATAATGGACAAATTCAAATATTTTGAGAATTCAGGAATAGTAGTTCAACAAAAGCTTGTGAAGCTATATAATTTTGTATACTCAGGAGAATGTCCTTAACATATTTGCTACTTGAAATTACCTTTTAACCCTGGAGTGGACGCGTCGGATCCCTCCGGCCCAAGGAGACTTTAATATTGTTGATGCTTTTGCTATAGAGGACATTGAGGTCTGTGCGCCTCAGTACCTTCAAGTTAGATTAGAATGTACGCTAATTAGTGGTTTTAGCGCTGTGAAGTGAATAGTATAGGTTCTAGGAGTGATATCGGTCTATTGGACCCAACGCGTCTGTTTGTGTAAGTTTTATTGTTGTGCAGCAAAGTTATTCATATTATAAAATAGCTACACACAGGTACTAAAACTATTTTTTTCTTTAGAATAATATATCCTTACGTTAGAGAGAAAGTGAGTTGATTTCCTACCAAGAGAAATTAGACAATCTGCAGAGACATTTACTGGAACTGAAATGGTGATGCCAGTGTCAGTAGTGGGAAATAAACGTGGCAGATACGCATTCTGCAAAGATCGCCAAACGAGATACAAGTGCCGTATTTGTCAAAAATTCATTTGTTTAGAGCATACTGTATGTGTGTGCCAAGTTTGTGCAATGACATTTCAGTGCTACCTTACCAAAAAATATTGTTTATGTGAATCTTGGTTTAATTTTTTTTCAAAGAATCAAAATATTTTTGCTTGCAGTTTTTTATGTTCTTTTCTAACTACATTAAAACCATTTGATACAATTTTTTAAGAATATCTTTGATTTTGAGAAAAGGTTTTTGTTTTTGGGTATGTGGGACCCAACGCGTCCCTTCTTGTAAAATAATAACACGCGTCCACTCCAGGGTTAATATAAAATTATTTGAATAAAAATGTCGTTAGCTTGAAACTCGCGCTCAACCAAAAATGACTGATGACACAACGAGTACGTTCATAATATATCGAAAACTGACAGTGTACTTGTCAGTCAGACGACGGAGTAAACGCTTCTCGTGGTGCGTTTGTGATTTATTTTTAATTTTTGCGTTAAATTTGGCTAGTAGTGGAAAAAGTGTATATACACTATGGTGTTGAAGATATTTATAAACGTCGCGCCTTACTCCGCTCTAAAATCAACAGCTGTTCAATTTATTTAACAATGTCACCGTGTGATATGGAAATGATATGGTTCAATATATTATACAAAATATTTTTTCAAAAGAGTTGTAAACTCAATAAAAATAATAATAATTATAATAAAAAAGGTAGAACGTGTCGCGGGACACACGGTAGGAACTTTAGTTCCTTCTAAGCAAAAATTATGTAATACATCTGACGTTATAGATAAACAATTTGCATATTCCTCGGTGGTCGAGTAGTAAGCAAACCAGACTCTCACGCGGTAGACCCGGGTTCGATTCCCCGTGAAAAAGTTTTTTTATTGTTAATTTTATTTTTAAGTAATTATTTTGCTTGATATTAATAACGACAACAGGTATACGTTGGAAATATTCAGCAGAATATTCATTATTATAGATAATGGTAAGGTACCCTTCATGAGGGAGTCCGACTGGCAACATCTACTTATAACAGCATCGTATATTTGAAAAGGGAAACCGTAGCATTATACAAATTGGACATTCAAGAACTGTACGTTTACCACAAAAAACATAGTGGAAACATAAAATTGAATTGTTAAATTTTCCATTTGAAGCTATATTACAGTTTATAGAAATTTTTATTTTCTAGATTTTTTCTTAAGTGGGTCGTAGAAAAAATATGCTGTTCGACTCGTGTGGATTGTCCATATATCGCACTTGAACGATTGAGCACTCCGCCTACGGTGTCGTGCTCAAAATATGCCCTTTTACATTTAAATACAACCTGCCATTATGTCAAATCAATTTATCCATCCATTTTTAAGTTATCGAGTTGAAACATTCAAGTTTTCAAAATTTCAACACCCTGTATTTCGAAAAGTAAATGTGCTAGACCCCTTAATCATTTTGTCCAATTTTACGAGAGGAATCTACATGCAAACGTTGTAATTACCCTTAACGTTCGAGATGCTTATACCATTTTTTGCGCGATCGTATTGAAATAAATTCCGAATAAAATAATTTGAATTTCTTAGAAATGAACGAGATGTCAAAAGTGACATTTATACTTCTCGATCAGTTCAAAATATATTTTGCATTTTGGTGAAATTGTTTTTATGCTATGTATTACTTTTCGACGTCTGAACGGTAAGTAGATCACTTACCGACGTGTTAAACTTAGAAACCAGTAAGCACAACCTACCGTCCTGACAACCGATGCAGTTGTTACTATGATTTAAACGTCACGACCATCTCAGGGTGGTATTCGAAATAAAAAAAAACAATTAGGATTTGATGTTGGTTTACTATAATAATAAATTGTGGTTGACAGGTGGATGGAATTACAATTAATGTCGTGTAGTTGTCTCACTAAAAACTCCCTGAAGTAGTTCCACTGTATCAAACGAGGCGTATGAAGTTAGCTCGCCAACATACTTTCACTTTAGGTTATAATATAAAGCATGCACGCATTTGATGAGAAAATTAAGAAATATAAAATATCCACTCTAACCTAGGGGTGGTTGGATATAGAAATGTACCAGTTAAATACCCTTTGTATGCATACGCTGGTTTACAAACTCTAGTGATGGTACTATTTGTGGTTAACAAATCTACAATAAAATTGTCCTCTACAGAGGGTAATGATACAAGGGAAACTAATCTTTCTCAGTAAGTGTGATAATACTATGCTACTTACAATATATAATCTATATGAATATATATGTGTTTTCAGTTGAATGCGGCTTCTACTCAATATAACGGTTTCCTTGATAACGGGTGGTGTAGAGATTACCTGTTGATGATCAGGTAGTAGTAGGTGTCCCTCAAATAGAGTTGGTGTATGTAGTGACAGCAATGTAGAAAGAAGTGTGAGTAGGAACAAGAATAACAGTAAGAATAAGAGTAAGAGACCTAAAAAGGAAATTTGAATGAATACTTTGTAATATTCAAATGTTATTAGGGTTGAGAATAGTAGAACTGAGAAATTAAACTCACCGTAGATGTCGTGTGGCCTCAAAGTGGATTCGCCTATGGACGTGGAGACAGGGTCTTAAGATGAGCAAATATATATATAAATATCCACTTATACAGAGTGGTAGAGCTCCAACAGGATCACTCTAATAAAATTTAAGCTCACTTAATTTGTTTTTAAAAATCAGCAAAATTGCTTAACATGTGGTCTTTCAAGAACCTCACAAGAAAAAAACTCTCTTCTGTCCACGTATCGTTGGTCTTAGCAAAAAAGGTTTGTTCTTTTCATTTACTTATTACCAAAGTAGTTAAACAGAGATCAGCTCTGATGACAGAAATTGGAGGGAGAAATAATAATAAAGGTCAATGACTTTTAATCAGAAGATCTATGAATAGAAGGGTGATAATATGATTAGTGATTTATTAAGAGGATTTATTTCCAAGATTGACATATATGACAACATTGTCATCTATTTAATTTGGTACACCATGTAAACAAAATAACCTTATATATTTTTATATTCTTAAATTAATCTCTTATGATCTAGTGATCATCATATGATTAAATAATGTAATCAGTAAATTTAGAAAATAAATGTTTGATCTCATGCAAATCTAAGGTATGGGTGGTAAATATTTATTTATTATTTTCAGGTACCCTTCAGGGAGATGCTTGAGAAAAGTGAAAGGATTCCTGAGACCTTAATTGTATTAATCATATGTGTAAGACAATCAGAATCGGTTTGTAATAAATTAGCAGGTGGTAGGTACAGAGTTTATTTTTGGATGTTTGAAAGAGAGGTACAAATGATTCTTTATCCCGTAACACAGTAAATAAACAAATAAGATCTATCGCGCAAAAAAAATTATGGAAATAATAGTAAAAATGTATCCGAACAAATTCAAGTAGATCACCAGCACTGCGAATACCAGCTTTGCATAGAATTTTAATATAGCATCGGTGGTTCAGTGGTAGAATGCTCGCCTTCCACGCGGGCGGCCCGGGTTCGATTCCTGGCGGAAGCATATGAATCGCTGCTTCGTAAACGAGAGAGAGAGACTCAGGAGAGATCACACGCACGCAAGCAAGGCACCTAACGAAGCAACGTAACATAACGTAAGCTAACGTAACAGTCAGATCTTTTGCGTCGCGACCCCCGGGCGCTCAAACATAACCTGACGTTTGGGCTCTGACTGAATACTGACTTCGCGTGCAATTGCACTAAAAATTTTTTTAATATCAGCCCTATGGGTCGAGTGAAGTGAAAACCTTTCAGTGGAATTTCAATAAAGCTTTGCTACTTTTTTGTAAAACGTTCAATAATGTCGAAAAATTTACAAAAGTGTTCCAGTTTTATACATTTTCGCATGCAATTCAATGGCAGGCTGAAAAAAAATTGGAGTACCGTTTTCAGGAGGATATCGACTTTATTTGATGGAACACTCTTCATATTCACTATTAATTATGTTATTAATCATTATTTTCGCTTCGAAATCATCGGAACAATATACAGATTCGGCAAATATTCATCTTCCGTATGCTAAAGTCTATATGTCCCACAAAATACTTCCCTTAAAGGAAACACCCACTTCTCTAAACTTGGTTGGACTGGTAAGGGGAATACGACATTGTCCCTTTGTTGTTGTATACTTAGTTTTCTCTCTTTCACTCACAGAATGGCTACACGGAACAGAATTAATTGCCTAATCTGTATACAAACAATACAGTATTTGTAACTTATTGATTTAAATGATTGATTATGGAAATATTTCACGTATTAAGGGTTGAAACAATAAATTTGTCAGATTATTCTGGGATTGTGAACAGATTTATTTATTTCATTTATAAAAAACAAACTTATACCAAATAAGATTAAAATATCCCAAATCATCCTGTATACAGATAAATAAAATCCATATTTTACAAGAAATCATCCATAAATAATATCTCAACTGAAATAACACGCGAATCTCCTGCTGACATTTCTTCTTTCGTTAAATACACAAGAGGTCGCGACCGGCGCGATTATTCCTAATTAATTATTTGAAAATGTCCGGAGTGCCGAACGGCGAAGACCGTCGATGAGATCTTGGAAACATCTGCAAGTTGAAGAACCTGTTCGTCTTCTCTTTATTCTGCTGCGACGTTGAGTAGATACACGGAAAAAAGTTATTTATTGGTGAGGTATGTGGGTTTTTGGCCGTTAGCGAAGTGAGTTTTTAAGGATTGAACAGTTTTTGTTATACAAGTTTAACACAAAGAACAATAAACAAAGATATAAATTATGGTACAAATTAATTGTTACAACCTATACATATAAAATTTATACTTCCTTAATAATTATCACCAGTAATTAACTGAGACTGACACATGATTAACAAAACTATACGGTACGATCAAATCATACAAACAATAGTTATTTGTATGCTAAGGACGGAAAGTGCTACTTTGTTGGACGAGTCCAACAAAGTAGTATTCCAGCCGTACACAACATTTCAAAACGTTTTCAATTACACTGAGGAAATAATAGTATATTAAAGTATAAGTGGATATTAAGGTCTTTAAAACACGCGCAATTTTTCGAGAGCAAAATAGAGCGAAATAGAGCAAGTGTTTTAAGGACCAGGCATTGGTGCACTTTGAAATTATAAATACTGGACTAGAACAAGAAATGGAAATCATAAAGCGTTTTCGATTATTTACTTTTGGCTGCTAGTAGCAGCTCGAAGTGACTGAATACCGTTCGTTTATTACCGGGCGTGACGCCTATATAGTCTTACCTCCCCCTTGCCCCTCAAGCACATATCGATCATTATGAGCTTCAAGCCATAGATAACTTCAAGCCACGGACATTAAATATTTGACGTTTGTCCGGTTTGACGTTTATTTGAAGGTTAAGATTGTGCCGATTACGATTTAAACCTCACTTAAAATATCTAAATATGCAAAATTATATTATCAACAACATTGATATTGGCACATGACAAGTGGTTTTGAGGAAATCGTGTTCGTTTTGCTTGAAGCCCAAATAAATGAAAGCAACAATAGATGGAAATAAGAACTAAATGTCAAATGGTTGAATTCGTGACGTATATGATGTATACCTTGCGTTGTCATGGAAATGAGAAAAACATAAACTAATTTGTATTTTGATGGAAATTCAACCTTATTGAGTTCTGTGAATGTCAATAGTATTAATTTAAATACCATTTCTTGAGATTTGGATAATCGAAATATTAATATTTCAAACAATACCAACGGCACTTTCCATTTCAATTTATAAATTTGACATTGTTAAATATTGTTCAAGTAAAAGTTTTGACGTTACAAACTACTCCTGTCAGATCAATGATAAAAAAAATTGTCATTTAGACATGATTTAGAGTTTAGACCATAGATTTAGACTTCATCTCTCGAGTTGTTGATGTTGCCACGGTAACTTTAAAACACGCGCGTTTTTTAAAGTTCCATTTTAACACGCTGAGGCGTGCTTTAAATAGGTAAAATGGTTCACCAATAAAAAAAAAATTAATAATAGAGAATTATTAATAGAGAATTATAAACATTTTGTTCATTGAACAATATAATGTACTCAATGATACTTGCAATGTCAATATTAATTCATTAATTATTTGCAAAAAGCAATATTTATTGGATTGGATGCAGATGATGTTTATCTATATATGTATATCTTTACCAGAGCGTCCCGAAAGTGTTTTGCAGTACGGAACTGTCACTTTCACTCTACCAGAGCGTCCCGAAAGTGTTTTGCAATACGGAACTGTCACTTTTACTACATGGAACACTCAAAACGCAACTTTCGGTTTGTAAATGAATACAGAACGAGCAACTTTCAGATGGCGTCGTCTAAAAAATAAAATTTTCAGACCAATTAAAGCATGCATTAATGTACCCTATCATAAAATAGCTCAATTCGTTGGTGAGTACTTATGCTTCACTGAGAAGTTACATATTCTCAACATTCATATTATGAGGGTTGTATTTCAAGTGCTCCATGTAACAGAACATAGTTATCGCCTGTCAACAATTATCAAAGGTAATACCACGAGTGCTTCAAATTTTATCGATAATTTTTTCTTTTCCACGAAAACTTGTTTATTTGGCAAAAATATGAAAACAAACCGATTGATAAAATCACGAGTCCGTTAGGACGAGGGATTTTATCTAAATTCGGTTTGTTTGAATGTTTTTGCCTAAAATAAACAAGTTTGAGTGATGAAAATGAAAAATTATGTGATACAATTTGAAGAGCGAGTTGTATTTGGGAAGATTATTTTTTTCAACAATTTAAAAGTTTGTATTACCTGAATGTTCAATATTCTCTTGGGTGATGGCACTCAATCGGTTTGTGTTCATTTTTCAATAAACTTCGAAGCACTTTTAGTTGTCAATAATGACAAATTCAAAGTAAAATTTTGACGTTTCGATGTAAACAAGGTTTTATCGATGAGGAAGCATAATTATCAGTATAATACCGAATGATTGGCTAGAATAATGTATTGCTATTGGTTAAAACCACCAAAATGTCAGATTTTGACAAGTGAAAAAAATAATCAAATGTCTAAATGAACTGTCATGTTTAGTTAACTTAACGTCAATGTTTCAGTCCCCTCTTAGTTTAAAGATGTAGGTACCTAACTAAATTCTCAAAGTTGATGAGTCGAAAGGTGGAATTAAGCCAGGAAAATATTTTCTTTCTACATCCTTTGCAATAATTCTACAAATAACAGTTATTTAGTAACGCTTAAGACTTGTTTTCTAATTCGATGTACAGTTGTGTGAAGTCGTAAACATTCGATAAATTTGTATTTAAAAAAGTAACTATTCACTCGTGAACACCGACTGAATTTGTGTAATAATAACATTAACAGTTTTAACGAAGCTTGCCATACTGTGACTGTGGTAGGACGATTTTTGTTATTCATGATCCTCACGACTCCTATGTACAAAAGTTTATTAAGATATAGTTTTTCTTGGATTCGTATATCATTGCACACTGATCTCAAATGAGAAAAAATATATCCATGATATCCACATAGGGCTAATATTACTGTGCATTTCTATCAGTAATTTCATTCCTTTTTTTTATATTCATCTATGTCAGGTCGATCATAAGATCATAAGAAAGTAGTGCAACTTATTTGTAAATGTACTTTAATTGTTCTGGTGTGTAAATGGCCTTAGCAGCTGAGACAAGTTAATTTGAAGAAAAAAAAAAAGATTCTTCACAATATCTGCCAAAGTTAATAGAATAGTCATAATATATTTTTCCTACGACTGCTATGGGAAATAGTTCTTTTCCCACAATTTACGAAACTACAAAGTGTCACTTTGCCTAAGCCGTGGGAAATATTTTTTCTCACGGCACTTTGCCCACGCCACATAAATTTATATGGAGAATCAAATAAAATCGACAAAAACTTAGTATGCTACTGTCACCTTCAAATACCCACTTAGTTGTCACAAAACTGTCAGATTATATTGGAAGTTTTCAATTTCGAAAAGGTAGTTTCTAATAACAGAGAATTTAATGAAAAGAAATGACGTTCCGGGTTTGACCATACAAAATTGTACAAATTTCACCATCAACTATAATTTTGAATGAAATTATTTAACAGTTTAGAGATGGGATACTTCTAGTGTTATTTTTGTTATACTAGCCATAGTTACTTTACTTTCATTATTTAAATTTGTGCAGTTGTAGAAAAAGTATAGTGTGCAACAAGTGAGAAAAGTATTTGTTGCACAATATACTATTGGGAAACATCAAAACCAGCTGCCAAAAAACGACATTTCATATAAGCGGTTTTGTCACATTTACTGACAAAATCAGAATTGGATAAACCTTCAAATTCACACCCATTCACTCATGAAATTTTTTATATTGTCAAGTATTTAATGGATTTTGCTTTGTATTTATGTTGAGGAACCACAAAAAAAATATTCAAGTCATCGGATGATTACTACATTCAAATAAAACGACATAGCAACATGTGCGGAATGCAGCAGAATAACTAAATAAACTTTGACATTGTTTATGTTGGCATAGAATAATATACGTCTGTTTACTCTTCTATTATGCTAATTGTTCGTATTCCTTTGCTTTAATGTCAAGAGTATGTACTTCGGAGTATAAAAGGCCCGATAGTAGTATTATTTATAATTATTTCCAAACATTACGTATATTATACACCAAGGTCGTGAAGACTATTATTATTGACCGCTGAATAAGGTGCGAGGCGTATAAATGTCTTCACCACCGTGGTGTACATACAATTTTTTGCACTACTACTCAATTTTGAAACAAAAATTAGGGATAATTGACATTATACACTATTTCGATGTTAAAATATCACTTACCAAAGGATCTTTAGTGGAAAAACGGTGCATATGAACTTCGTTATTGTTACCACAATTTAAACACACAGCATTAAAATACCATTATTCCTATATTCCCATATTCCTATATTCCTATATTCCTATATTCCTATATTCCTATATTCC
>CAJUYI010006458.1:0-13700 GCA_910591695.1 Galerucella pusilla
AAAATATGAAAATTCCATTTCCCTGCAGCCACGACAGATGAATGAGTGATACAAAAATTGAGAACAGCTGTTTTTTTTTTCCGGGCGCAAAATACTAATGGAATTTTATAAAGCAATCTCAATCATTATTTCTTCTTGAAAAACGTTATTCATTCACAAATTGAATGCAACAATCTGTATCTGTATCTGTAGAGTAGGGATGGTGAGTGTAGGCACAGCACTCAGGCCACATGTGTACATCCACCCGAGGAATTGTCCTCCTGGGTCATCGTCTATCCTGTCCTTCTCAGGAAGGTGGACAGGACTCACTAGGAGACATCTCCTTTATATCGGCAGGTGTAGGCCAAGACTCACCGAACACACATTCTCTTATTGACGATAACTCCGGACACTCGCATAAGACATGCCTGACAGTTTTCTGTTTACAAATCCTGAATAGAGGTGTGTCCACTAGCCCCATAGTATGGAGGTGTCTCCTTGTCAGTGGCCAGTCAGAAATCCTACTATTAAACGTAGATTTTTTCTGGTAATCGCCAAAAATTTTTTCGGCACCAGCTTCCCAGGGTTGCCCTGGGTGATCCTGGCAAGACTGCATCCTTTGATTACATCCCATCTCTTAAGGGATTGAACATGGGTGTAACGCGATTGTCGAAGATTATGTTGAGGGGCGAGGAGAAATAGATGGAGATAAGTGGCGTAGTAGAGAGCATGATTAGGAAAAGAGGACTCGACATGGCATGTGAGAGGTAAAAGTGATAAAATGGAGAAGATGACGGAGAGTGTGTGAGGGACCGCCACCCGTCTTGAAGTATGCTAGAGTAGTGATTCCGAGGTAGAAGAGTTTGAGGTGGGTTTGGTTGGTAGCGATTTCCTCGAGGATGAGTCCAACACTGCCTGGGACCCATTCGAACAAAAAATCG
Source organism: Galerucella pusilla (assembly GCA_910591695.1). Classification (NCBI taxonomy): domain Eukaryota; kingdom Metazoa; phylum Arthropoda; class Insecta; order Coleoptera; family Chrysomelidae; genus Galerucella; species Galerucella pusilla. The sequence continues at coordinate 921 of CAJUYI010006458.1, forward strand.
CAGAGATATCTGAATTGTTATTAAGATGAAACTTAAACCATTTTTTCAAACAAACGTCAATTAAACCGAAAAAATCTACGTAATGTCTATTAACAATCTCTGCGACTAAAAAAGATATCTAAACCGCATTTGCTGCATTCAAATAAAACGTTTTTTGAGAAAAAATAGATAATGATTGAGATTGCTTTCTAAATTGCATTAGTGTTTTGCGTCCGAAGAATAACAACTGTTTTTTCAATTTTTTTACTTATTTATCCCCTGTGTGTGCAAGGGATGGAATTTTCACATTCTGTACCACGAAATTTCATAGCAAATTTCACGCTCTATAAGTTTGTTTTAACAAATGCACGATAAACTCAATACATTTCGAGTAAAATTCGAAAATAGGTCAATTTTTGGATGAAGGCAACGGATCTCACCTACTGTTCTCACATCCACATTTAATGCTAATTTGACTGAAGTACTATAAGTATATTCTTCGATGTGTTACTAATATAGATACAGTTTTATAAACTATCAAGATTTAGTCTTTATTAACATATAATAAACTAGTATTAAATTTGAATTATTATTCAAACGCATCATGGTCTGTTTAATATATTATTTAGGTAAATTATATTTTATAGTTAATACAGCTTCAACTATCGCATGACTAATTCAAATTTCATTGTTAAAAATGTAACAGCAGGAGATAAAATAATTGTTATGTGTATTTAAATTGTTACAAGTTATATTAAAAGATATATGTAGAAACGTTGAATCTCAAACATTGATATTATCAAACACATAATTTTTATCAACATTTTCTTCTATCAATAGAAAACGCACAAAGCAACATGCAATAAACCATTTCAAAAACACGAAAATTTGACAGGTCGGTCATATTTTGCTGGAGGCAGGGACGTATATAAGGAGGGCGGGGTTTTGGTGGTTTTAACCCTCCCCATAGAAAATACAATAAAGGTACAATAATTTTTTATTAGCATACTGCCGCAATATGAGTATTCATCGGGATGTGGCAATAGAAATAGATTCCTCAACAATTGTGAATAATTTAGCTGAAGAGGTTGAATTTACTTTTGTGAGATTGATTTTCTGTTTTAATAAAAGCTTCAATTTTCAATCATCTATCACTTTTTAAAATAGATGCTCCCAAATTAATATACAGGTAACATCTCGGCTGGTATGGGAATGCGGCGAAAAACTTAGAAGACTGGCGACTCGGAACAGTGTAACACTGGAGTAGGTCCCAGGTCACAAAGGAATCGCTGGTAATGAAAAAGCTGACGAACTTGCAAGAGCAGGATCGTCAACACTGATGAACGGAACCGAACCATCTGTGGGCATCCCCAGATGCTCCACTAGGTAATGGTTAAAAGGGTGGGTAGAAGAACAATCCATAAAACTCTGGAAGAATAAGCCCAAGAGGCTGAGTTGGTGCCGGCGAAGGGACGGCTCCTTTGAAAAATATATATATATATATATATATATATATATATATACATGGTTATAACCATTTCAGCAGAAGGGGGCAAAACGAAAAACGATGTTTAAAAATACTTTTAGAAGTAGCCAAGTCAAACAAATAATTAAAAAAAAAACTTAACATTGTTTCAAGTTTAAGATTGCTTTCCCCTTCTAAACCTATCAGATGAAAAAAACCAAAACCCTCCCCTTGTAAAAGCTATAGCTACGTGACTGGCTGGAGAGCAACCAAATCGATCAGTTCTCGCTCTTTCGGCCAAAGAGCTAACTCTAATAACTATCCTTCGTAAAAATGTCGAGAACACACCTGCCTATAGTTTAAAGATGTGATTCACTGAAAGGGTTTGGAGCACTAATTATTTAAATAATTACCCCGCTTTGGTAAAACAGCCAAAAATCGAAAAAAGGTACCTCATCTCTTTCTTCCCGCATTCCACAGTTAACAACACTACAAAAAGATGGCATTTTAGAAACCCTTAAAAACTAATTATTGTGAATTAAAGTCTCACTCCTGAACATAGAAAATTGAACAGAATGTGTGCCCACCAACCCAATATGACCGACCTGTCACTGTCACTAACGTCATCTTGGAATGGTTTAGGTCTTAGAACATAAAACAGACAGGAAGGAGACTTGTCACTCATTAGCTTTATAATATGGAGGGTAGAGGTAAGGAGAACCGTCTTGTATGGGGGGGAGAGTTGAAAAAGTGTCCAGCTGTATACTGACAATAAAGCTTCAAGTATCTGTCAGAGTAGCGCTGGCGTACAAAAAAATCTAGTATGAACATAGCTATTGTAGACGGAGTGAAGTGTGCTGAGTTTAAATATTTAAAAATTTTCATGACTAGAGTAGTTAGTAAAATACCATGAAAATACCCGTATACAAAACTTCAACTATTTACCTCTATCTTCTTCTAATCACTTTTGGCGCTTTCTTTAAAAAGTATCCTAAGGTACCGCAGCGCCACCCTTATTGGACGCGCTGTTACGGACACTTTTTCAAACACAGAGACGGTTCTCCTTACCTCTACCCTCCATACTTTATAAGAAAATGCGACGGAAGTCACCATTTGCAACACCCTAATTATGACTCATTTGTGAAGTTGACGTTTACTGACGTAGATTGTAGGCACGTTTTTTTACATCATTTACTTACCATTGGTTAAATGACGTCAGTCTCTGCTGCAACGACATGTTGGAGTCGATAGGTGTGTTCTTTTTGACTGAGATCTCAGTTATTCTCAACTCACATCAGTAATGTGCGCGTTCTTTTTGATTTACTCGCTTCGAAGTGAGCTGAGATTTTTCCTCCCCCTTCACCGATGCTGAATGTGATGTAAAGGGGTATCAGTTGGACTTGAGTCGGAAATAAAGTGGAGGGGATGAAGAAATATTTGATTTTTTTTATATATAAACACAAATAACCTAATTTTCTTTTGTTACGAATTATCAATTGACTAAATAACAGAGAAATAATTATGGATACAATAACATTATTAGATGCTGATACAAATTTATGTTCAATGTCTCTTAGGCCCGGTTGTATTCACGCATGCGTCGGCAGATCGCGCGTTTCAATTGAGTAGTTCGTTCTTTTTGGTGCTGACTCACATCATTTTACCTCAGATCACTTTAACTGAAGTGAGCTGAGATCTCAGGTGATCTATTTCTAAGTTGATTTTTGTTATTAGCAGTTCATCTGATAGTTCCACTTGAAATTTTTTCAATTTCTGACGCTGTTAATAGCGTCGTCAATACCTTGTTATAAATACCATATTTTAAATTTATTTCTATTAATTCGTCCATTTCTTTGACTGCTTCAAAAAATCGTTAGTTTTTTGAGGTTAATCTATCATTTTGTGAACCACCAAAGTTATCCACCACCTCGATACAACGGTGGAGTGGTTTGCAATTTTGGTTGATGCAACAGTAATAAATGAACGCGTCATTTCTTCAATCTACAATCCACGAATGAATATAAAAACACAGCTGGTCGATTGATGGATCTACCAGTGAATAAAAGAACATGTTTTTTGGTGAAAATAAATTTAAACGAAATATTATCAGAAGTACTACTGAATGTGCAGGCGAGCCTTAACCTAGCCAAACTAAAGTCAAGGTTCCGGCACTGAGGCCACTGGCGGGCCCATTGTGCCATATTATCAGAAGTATTATTCTATATTTCTATTTCCATTACTCCTAGACAAGATTGTTTGTATAGGACATAGGACAGCTTATAGTTTTATATTCAATACATTTCAATAAGCTACAATTTTTAATTTTCAAATATCCCATACCCTTTACAAACAGTATACGCCACTGTCATAACGGAAACGACTATTCGCCATTTGCAACCTCCTATTTGGACGCAATCTTATTTGGTGAATGCTCCTTCCTGTCTGTTTTATGTTCTAAGGTTTAGGTACATGTGGACTTTATTTTATACCTCAACAACTTAACCTTAAAAAAACCCAACTTTCCATTTGAAGAACAAAAAAACAAAATTTTAAGCAGTTATTTTGGATTGGAATGTTTTTAATTGTCAAAATCAGCTCTTTTCAGAACACTACTGGATTGTTATCTTAAGAAGTGTAAATTGAATCAATTATCACCACCTAAACTTGGCATTTCAAAGTGGTTAATAGTTAATGATGTGATCTAAGACTGGAACATATTATAATACATATTTGGCACACCTCTTATCAGCGAATTCAAAAATAACAAAATATTGAATATCGCAAGACATTCATTTTATGCTTAGAATAAATATTGTTGGAAGGGTAGTGTATATTTTTTTGCACTAGAAATAATATATTTCGTACTTACCATTGAAAGATATTTCTTTTCCGGGATAAATAACTTGTCCTTTTAGAGGTAGATAAACAAACGGTATTTGTTGTGAAGTGGATCCACCAACGAAAGGCGCTAACACGCATTCTGTAAATAAATAAAAATACGTATTAGTATATTAAAGAATAAGTGGATATTAACTTGTTCTATTTCGAGCACTCCGGCTTCGCCGTCGTGCTCGAAAAATCGCGCGTGTTTTAAAGACCAGTTATCCACGAATACTTTACTTTACGCTATTTTTTTTATTGGTGCACTTTGAAATTATAAATACTGGTCTATAACTACTACAACAACAAGAAATGGAAATAATAGATGGAAATAAGAACTAAATGTCAAATGGTTGAATTCGTGATGTATATGGAAATGAAAAAAGCATAAACTAATTTGTATTTTGATGGAAGTTCAACCCTATTGAGTTCTGTGAATGTCAATAGTATTAATTTAAATACCATTTCCTGAGATTTGAAAAATCGAAATATTAATATTTCAAGCAATACCAAGGGCATTTTCCATTTTAATTTATAAATTTGACATAGTTAAATATTGTTCGAATGAAAATTTTTACGTTACAAACTACTCCTGTCAGATCAATGATGAAAAAATTGTCATTTAGACATGATTTAGACCATATATTTAGACTTCGTTTCTCGAGTTGTTGATGTTGCCACGGTAACTTTAAAACACGCGCGTGTTTGAAAGTTCGATTTAAACACGCCGTGCTTTAAATTGGTAAAATGGTTCACCAATAAAAAAAGTATATTTCAAAAGTGTATACTTTAATGTTTTGTTACATTCTTATATTTAAGCAAATGAAATTTTGGAGGTATGAGTAATCCTTTAACTATTTATTTGCTTATAATAATTCACAGACAGGAGCAAGATTAGAAAAATGGAAAATGTCTTTAGCTATATTGATTTAAAAGCAAATTATTATATTGGCCACCTTAATTTTCAAGAAAATGATATTGAAATGTATGAACAACACATTAACCCCTTCTGAGAACTTTGTAGAGTTCATTTTTACTTATCATCTTTTTCGGAGCATTGTCTGTGACAACGTAAATAATCAGTGATTTATGGGTCGGTGCATAGTTGTGCAACTATTCACATAATATATGTAGAATTGTAATTCTTTTTCATTAGTATAATGCAACACAATTATTTCTATAATGATATCGTAGGAGCTTACTTCTAACCAAACTACGCAAAATACTTGATAACAACCAAGAAACCGTAATATGCCCATTTTTAGATATAGAAGGCGCTTTTGACAATACTCCTCATAAGGCTGTCAAAACAGCATTAAATAGAAGAGGTGTAAACAGTACAACATCCAAATAAAAGTCGGAACTGCTCACCACTAGAGTGGCAGAGACGAGGTCGATCATAGACATCGTCTCCATCTGTACAACCAGATGATGTCCACAGGAAGGAGTAGCATCCCCGTTAATGTGGAGACTAACGGTTGACGAACTCTCTTGTGGTTTGACTGACGTCGGAATATCTTGCCAAGGATATGCCGATGATATTGTCATAAAAGCCAGGGGAAGGTTCGAAAACACCCTTTGTGATATCGTACAAAAGGGACTGAAAAAACCCCAAGTATCTTTCAAGCGGAAATTCACGCCTAGTTTAATACTGACAAAGGAAAGAAGGCAAAATATTATCATAATGTCGGATAGTCAAGCATTGAGCCTTTGTGTTATCAGTTCCAAAATGGTGGGGGAATACTAAATGAACTAGGCGAGAATTTAGTCACCGCTTATTGAAAATACCAGAACACACTTGAATAGAAGGAAATAAAATAGCAGATGAACTAGCAAAGAGTGGGATTGAAAAACCCTTTTGAGGGCCAGAACCCTTTAGGTATGCACATACTTGCGAATTGCACAGCACTTCAGAATCCTTGGGTACAACATCTAGGAGAATAATGGATAGAAGCCTGCAGATATCCTAGAATTCTTCAAGGAAATAAAACCAAAAGAGCTACTAGTTTCTGAGACTTTTCACAGGAACTAGGTAGAAGTGAGGGGACACATTAGATTTCTTATTTCTTTGTGAATGTCACCCCAATATACATACATACGCAAAATACTTATTTTTTTCTTGAAATTTGATAAGACCAAGCATGTGACCTTATGAAAATAAACAAACCCTTCATTTACATAACTTAAAATAATTTGACACGTCGACCCTTCTAAGAACTTTTGACGCCTTAGCTATACTAGCGCCAGTAGGATTTCTGACTGGTCACTGTCAACTAAGAAAACACCTACATACTATGGGGTTAGTGGACACACCTCTATGCAGGATGTGTGAACAGGAAGATGAAACTGTCAGGCATGTCTTATGCGAGTGTCCGGAGTTATCGTCAATAAGAGAGTGTGTGTTCGGTGAGTCTTGGCCTACACCTGCCGATATAAAGGAGATGTCTCCTAGTGACCTGTCCACCTTCCTGAGAAGGACAGGATGGACAATGACCTAGGAGGACAACTCCTCGGGAGGATGTACAATGGGTCACATGTGGCCCAAGTGCTGTGAGCCTACACACTCACCCTCCCCACTCTACAGATACAGATACAGATATACTAGCGCCATCAATTTTCCTTCTTTCGACGAACACTTTTTATATACTGAGTTACTGAGTTACTCGTTATGTATAGTCTCCATGCTGTATATTTGAGCCGTAGAATGATTAATTTATTACTGCATTTTAAAGATACTTAAAATACGAATTAAATTTGACTTGTTTTGTTAAAGTTCGAGACGATTTTAATGCATTACATAAATAAATTGCATAAATGTTTTAAGCAAACGCTCATTTCCTTTGATTTACAAGTATATGTAAAATTTAGTGTATAAATATTAAGCTATCCCATTAGCGGTTTTCCGTTAAAACGGTTGAATTGTTGAACAGCATACCATGCTTTACCAGATGGTGTCTGTCATTATTCGAAAATAGCTATTCAAATTACCACATTCTAATAACTGTCCAGTATCACTTCACTTTTAATATTTTAAATTAGGAATACAGCATTCTTTATAAATTCGTAGTATATTCAAAGGTATTTATAATTTGTACAAAATTAACTGAACAACCAAAATAGTTATTTGTGTATTTAGATCGTGAAGTAACAGATTGACGCTTGAGAAAGAATTTTTTCGCACGTGAATGACTCATCTCTACCTATATTCAAATGAAATCTTGAAGTCGACAAATGCAGAGGATTGTTACTTTACGCTATAGAACAAAAAAGAATCTCTTTCGCTCGCTTATTTCATCAAATTTGGTGGGATTAGAGAAAAAGATTCCAGAGCGTAAAGTAACAATCCTCGGCATTTGTCAACTTTACGATTTCATTTAAATATACCTAGATAGTAATAAGTCATTTTACGCGCGACTGAAGCGAAATATTTTTACCACTACCTCTTGTAGTTGCAGTTAAAATTTTGTAATAGTCAGTGTTATGTTAATTGCAGAAGCGGTGTCGAATACAAATAGCTATTAAATAAAATGGCGGAGTCAGTAAAGCAGTAGACTTTGATCTTGAGATCAAAAAGCAATATTTCTAAAAGTCTACTATTAGTTTTGTGTATTTTCAACAACCGTTCTACGCATTAACTAGTCCTAAGGTTCGGGTATCACTAGAAATATAAAAAATACTTAATTATTCAATTTGGGTAATAAATTTATTTAATTTAGCTAATTAAATCCACATGTGGTATGTGAGAAAAACGGAATACCTATCTAAAATATTTTCCAACTAATAATTTATTAGCAAAATAACTTTCGAAACATATGGCTAACTGATATGAATAAATATAATTTGTAGACATTTATTTAATTTTATCTTGAAAATTTGCTTTGTAATCTTACCAGCGCCGTTTTTAAAAAACTTCAACTAGTTTACAAAAATAAAAAATAGAACTAAATGTTTGATTCGCCACAATGTCTTTTTTTTCGATCGCGGGAGAAGTGACACTATTTTGACCTGTTTTCTATGCGCAAAGCTCAACATTCCAGAATAGTGGGCAGTTGCTAAGCAATTAGAAAATAACAGTGCGGTAATATTCTTACCGCACTGCTGTAGCGAGCGGTAATGTTACAAATGGATAATTACAATAAAATGGAACAAAGTATGGTTTTAATTTTTATATTGATAAAATTGTTATAAAAGAAATATCTAATTTATAACGATATTCTTGAACACAAATTAATTGTTGTTAAAATATTTACATTTTTTGTACAGTTTGTACAATTTGTAGATTGTACTGGAGGGCAACGAGAATTTATAGACGTTGAAGCTGCATGGCTAATTGTTTGGTTTATCTCGTTTCGATCATTTTCATTTGAAGTCGAGGCAGGGGTGTTGAATATTTTATTAGCCACTTCCACTTTATTAAGTGATTCGTCCATATATTCGATCGGAGAAAAATTATTTCACTTTTGTCATAACAAAGTAATTTCCATGGTTACCACACTAGAGAAACCTATCTAAACTTACTTGATTACATCTTGAATGAAATATTTTTCAATTAATTTTTTAAATGTAAATCAACGATCGAAGAAAAAATAGTATGTATAATTCGTGGGAAAAGCATACTCCCAAACTCCTGTGTTACCAGACTTCTCCTCGTCTGGTAATTATCACAGTCGTTTGGGAATATTATGCTTTTCCCACTAATTATACAATACATAATAATATACTATTTACTGACTTACAATAACCCTCCTAATCTTTACCAACTGCTTTACTAACTACTGCTTAACCTTCAGAAATTTCCTGCTGAACGCGTGTTTCGTCAACTCGGTATTGATCAGATGTGAAGACTAAATAGAATATGACAGGAGGGCTCACAGCAATATGGCCTACCTATCAGTTTTTGCAGCTCATTCACTGTTATTTTGAGATTATTATGACTGATCAAAGCGGTCTCATCTAGATACTACAATAAATATTTCACGTGAATACAGCCCAAAACGGTCAACGGTGATAAAAATAAATCGAAAACTCTCAAATCCATTTAAAAACACATAAGAAGACTGAGTAATGCACAAATTCACTCGAATATACTTTAAAACGAAAGTTAGCTTGCAATCGGACCATTTTCCATTCTATTTCAGTCAAATATACCTAGACTAAAACGCGAAAGAACGCTGATGAAAACAGTCTGAAACGATAGGAAAACACACAATTCGACGTTATTTCATTCAATAACTCTTAGGGCCAGTTGTATGAAGCAAAGTTAACCTAATGTCTATGGTTAACCCACGATCACAGCTATTAGAGTGTTGTAGTCAAGAATTATTTTGGTTAACTCATGAGTTAACTATGCAATTTACTGAACTACCAAAAATGGTGGTTTAACTAAAGTTCATGGAATAACCTTCAAATTCTGATGTGACATATCTTATAATTGACTGTTATATAACCTATAATTTTACAACTTTTTATTTTTTACAATTGGAGAAAATCACGTGTCAATAGATGGCACTGAATTTTTCAATATGGCTGCTATAAGGGTGAACAACAAAGGCACGTGGCCGGTCAGCTGATGGCATGACAGTAGTCTGTCACAGTTTGTGAAGGTGTTTAGTTCGTTAAAATTTTTATTAAACCTAAAAAGTTTTTATCTCAGAAAAGCACTTTCAATAGCTATATTTCTTTACCATTATTACTCAAATTTTAAATCACAGATTTTAAATGACACAACAAAATTATTGGCATCTGATTTTGTTGTTCACCTTTATTGAAGTTAGAAAGGAAATTAACAGATGTCGCCCACTTCGTAGTTTTCGCCAATGGAAAACGTGGATTAGTTTGAAGAGTTAACGGATGATGAGGATTTTTTACCTACCGACTTTTATACCTCATTGAGATTTTATACTGGGTTTTAGGAGAAACGCTCGCATATTTCGAACAAGAGAAAATCATTTTGAAAATTGGACGGAAAATGAGTTTTTTGATGGATTCAGAATATCAAAAGGCACTGCAATTGAGCTTAACATTTTTCGTCAGCATACTTTTCCTTGACACTTTTCTTAATCTTTCTATATTTATTCAACAGCACGTCACTTGTTCGTTGAGTAGTTGCACTGATAGAATTAAATTCTTCAGCAAACTTATACTTAGCAACTAGAGAAGTCAAATGCACTAAAATTTGGAGTACGCTTGTTTTCTTTATCTGCCATCTTTTCACTTCAAAGAGAACACACAAAATGATATTTAACGCAAAGCACGCTTTTGATCATTGACTGTCATTGATTAACGATTTCACAGTATACAAAAACTGTGACGATTTTTCAAGTTAGTACCAACAATATTGATAAAATGCTTGAATGTTACTAGAGATTTCGATAACCAACATAAAAATATTAATTTGACTGTGGTTCAACTGATCACAACACGAACATCTTTCGTACAACGATTGTAGGTTTGACTATGGTCAACAAATGAACCTGGTTCAGTTGATCAATTGGTTAACTACGTTACATACAACTGGCCCTTAATTTCACGTGAGTACAGCACGAAACGGTCAATGGTGATTGAAATAAGTAGAAAAACCTCAAATCCACTTTAAATTTAAAATTTCTAGTGCTAAGTCCTAATTGTAACAGCAAATAAGGACGGCGAAGAGCTCTGGAGGAGTCCTTGTGGAGGTATATATCTTCGGCGTAAAACTGTTTAGTTCTGATTTTCTATCATATCATTTTTGTTTCTTAACCTCACTCACCTCACAAACTGTGAAATTATTTAGCAGCCAGTAAAACGCCAGGAGCTGAAAGAGTATGCAAGGATTATCACTGGCTGTTATTATATTCTGCAGTCACATGTTTTTGGTATTGGATTTAAGCTGGCACCTCTACCATGAACCGAAATTGGAATAAATGGGGCCTTTTCGGAAACCTGCTTCAGTAAGCTACAGTAAAATATATGGCAACAGTTTTGAGATGACAAACGGTTAAGAGACCATAAACATTTATCATCTCAAAACAACGCGCTGTTACCATATCTTTTAGTGGAGCTAACTGAAAGGAGTTTCCTAGAAAGCCCATGGAGTTCTCTGTGCTTATAGTCTCCATGGTATTAAGGTAGAGTTTTCTTTTCTAAGTGAAGACTATTAAGATGGTTTTGGTGGATTTGATGTTTAGTCCCATCCGCATACAGCAGCTGTTCACATTCAGCCACGATTGTGAGTATGTATTGGCTGTATTTATGTACTGGTATGTATTTTGAGGTGACCTACACTGAGACATAAAAGCTCTATTGTGCCCCCTTACTTCTACTCAGTTTCTGAGGAGAATCTCAGAAACTAGTAGCTCCTTTAGACCTATTTCCCAGAGGAATATTATGATATCGGCATGCTTCAGCTTAGGTAAATGTTCCTCTTCTATCCAGTAATCTTCCAGGTGCTGCGCTCTAGGATTCTGAAGTGCTGTGCAGTTGGAAGGTTAGGTGGATGGAGGTTTCTTCTTCCATGCCACAAAATCTACATTATTCTTCCTCCACTATTTTGAGCTTTTCCAGTTGCCCATTCAGGCAACAATGTCCCGTTAGGATCCCTGTTACTCTTAGCGCAGTTTTACTTCGACTTATGCATTCATTTGATCTCAACAGGTTGTAGTCACCCAGAAGAGTCTTTAATTTTATAAGCCCTACTAGATCTTTCCAATGGTCACATCTTCTCTTTTTCTCGGCTTTACCTATTTCTCCCAATATTACATTGGGGCTGATTCCGCTAAAAGGTTCGGGCCCCCAGAAAGGTATTTCAGTCCTCCTCTTTGCTAGTTCATCTGCTATTTCATTTCCTTCTATTCCTGTGTGTCCTGGGTGCTTATTCTCAACCAAGAGATGTGAGCGTTCCTACGAGAAAATCCGCCATTGTTCCATTGAAATTTTATACGCCGTATTCTCGGCGATTCCCATCCTATGAAATTTTGGTATAAGAGGAGCAATTTTGTTCTCCTGCTTTGAAGCACACGAATCTAATATTTTCATGCGAATCGCATGCGCATAACGTATTTTACATTGATATGTCATGAATCAGAAGTAAACCGACCCGTTTGCAAATCTTCATGTTCCTTCATAAACTGCACTAATACATCTTTTTGCGCAGAGCTGATTGAATGTTTTCAATCCATTTTTATTTTATATTATATCTATATATGATTTGAAAGTTTTATCACTAAGATTGAAATATAAAATGAAATCAAGATATGACGTTTTCTTGTTACTCTTAAACTACTATTTGAGCATATGGTCTACCACATACATTTCAATTCATTGATAATATACTGCAACAATGTCCAAGTATTTCGCATGGTCCAGAATGCGGTTCGAAATTTCAAGAGAGCAAGGAACGTTCCTACTCGTGTGATAGAATACCCACTTCTCTCAACTATGTTCTATCGATGAGAATAAGCGTCCTGAATCCTTTGTCC